>CAJNYU010002755.1:172416-253467 GCA_905331475.1 Rotaria socialis
CATCAATTACGGACGATTATATATATCGAAAAAAAAAAGAATATAATAGATTAACACGTTGAGAAGAGTGAAACGGACAAGTGCGGTCATATATGCAGACACATCAGCATGATGATTCATCGTCAAACAAACAATCGAATTTTATCAAGAAAAGATTTCTGTAATTTCTACAGTCGCTCTTTTTGCTAATAAAACCACTTCGGGTTTTCGCTATTTTACTTTTCGCAGTTTTTATTTTCGCTCATTTTTTTTCGCTATTATAATTTTCGCTCAATCGACACCATATCCTATGATGTCATGTATTTGCCATTTTGTTTTCTGCAGAAGAAAATAATTACTATTCTCACTTTAGTTGGTATAAGTGCCCATTATTAAATTCCGGAACGCTACAGCTTACAGACTGGCCGTTTTGAATTCACGTGATCTGGATAGGATAATTTCAAGATAGTTCTTTGTGAATCATTAATGAATATTTTGGCATATTTTTAACAAAAATCAGTTAAAAACTACTCTTACAAAAAAGATGTATGCAATTTTACTGGGTCAGTGTACGTGTTTACCGAGTTATTCATGTCGTGAAAATAGGAGGAATTTTGTAGATTTTCGAAAGAATCGATACAAGATCATGATTAATCATATATAGTAAAAGAAAACAACAATTAAATTGAATTTCATCTTAGTTATATTATGACAAGCGATATCATCGAAATCAATCATTAATTAGGGCAATAAATTCTTATGAAATTGCTGATTTTAGTTAAAAACTAGATGATATTCAAGTTTCACTCGTATACGAAATGCGAAGCGAAGTAAGACTACGGATCTTCACGAAAAATCTTCAATTCAGAAAAAACTTGAATACTGTTTATGTCGACAGGATGAAATTTATCACTGAGAAAACTCTATTATTATTTAGCGATACATTTTTAAGGGTCGGTTCCGATTAATCAATTAATTATCTCCATGATTCATTATCTTAGATCAGCTGTAATTGAATAGACCATAGTGGCTAACATATGTTCATGACATCACTTTAATTGTCTCGCAACAAATTTCTTTCATTTTTGTCCTTTTGGAATCATATTTGTGAGTGAGTGGAATATCAGATTAAAGAATAGAAAAAATATGTCAGAAGTTCGATCTCGATACTATCATCTCCCGTTTCAATGAGTTTTCTATGATTTTCGGTACTCGAGATCATCGAGTCACAAAATGATGAAAAAGATGCGTACGCCGAGAAAGCAAAAGCCAAAGCCAAAGCAAACACCCGACGGACTACATAAATGCGATGCGAAGCATAGCATTAATTGCAAAATGGTCAATTAATTAGAAAAATGTGAACATGTATCAAATCGAGAATGATTTGTTTTTCAAACAAACTTTTCAGCTCACTTACAGAACCTCAAGTTGTTAAACAGAATTTTTATCGTAGAGGATGTCGTTGCTATATATGTCATGAATAATTTTGAACAATAGTTTTCAATTACAGTTGCGCTAAAATAGAACAACTTCATATTCGTTGTTTTGCTGAAATTCAAAACATTTTTTTTTCATGTTGAATAATCTTTTTTTCCATATATTTTCTGATCAAATGTTTTTTTTAATTAGAGTGCTCCTGTCGGATCCAGTTGAAAACGAATTCGTCAATAGTTGGTGATAACATCAAACTAAATACAAAAACAAAAACAAAAACCATTTTTTTCATAGTTGTTAGCAGTTATATTAATGCTTTTTCAATCATCGCCTAATTAGTATTTACGTTTTATTGCTCTATTTTTGTTGTAAACTTCCGATATGAAGGCGATCACTCAACCAATGGCCCTGAAAACAACTAACGTTGGATATGTATATGTACACATGAATATATTTGTCTTTTCTATCTTCATTTATTTTTTTAATTTTAGCATCCTTTTCTTATAAGTGAATACATCTTGTATAAGTCATTTTTTGATTGTTTTTCTTATACTTCGTTGACGTAGAAGGGTGTGGGTGTTCCATTTTTACAATAAAATCATTAGTTTATCAATTAGAGACTGGAATAAAATTTGCAAAATATATCTATAAAATTCAGATTAAAGGATACAAACGATAACTGTAGATGAGTGTCTAAAGTATGATAATCCATTCAAAGTTCACCATCGATTGTAGAAATTGCAGAAACTATCAATAATTCATCGTGTGTTCTATCACGATGTTTTGGACATATATGATTATATATAGATATATGCGCAAGCATGGCACAAAGCGGAGAATGGAAAGTTAGCAGAAAGTTAAAGAATGATTCGAAATACGACACACTTTCCTAATTGAGTCTACAATACAACAACTGACGACACACAGATGCGCCAAACTTCATTTTGATGTACTGAATAAACAAAAATATTATCACACAAAAACTGTTCTTTCAATTAAAAAACATGATATCAATCATCGATATCGATCTCGACTCTACCTTTGATTGTGTGCTTTTAGTTTTTCTTTTACATACTTTTTTGCGAGCGTAGCCTGCTGAAAACATCAAACTCACCTTGCATAATAATGACTACGACTCTTATGTCTGACTCTATGTGATACTATCACCAAAATATTTTTTCACGGTAAAGCAATTTATTGAATTGCAATTAAAAACTATGCTTGAATACTCATTTTCAAGTGTGTGTTATAAATCTGACTATGAAAGGAAGAAGCAATAACTTTTAGCCATATAACAACATATATTTTCTTATTCAGAATCATTGATTGAAAACGATCGAGCAAAAAAGTACGAGTAATATCATTCTAACAAATATAATGTTAGCACAACGCAAAACTATCCAAAAAGCTGGGTAAACATTTAGTTCAATTCATAAATTTGTTCTGAAATTATTTCTAAACTAGTGATAGCAGTGTAATGGAAACTGGGGTTACATTTACTTTAGCTACTTTTTGTGTAGCTGTTGTTTTATTCCTCATCGCTACAACTGTTGTTCTCTCACTTATTCCAATTTATTTGTTACCAAAGACAGCGCAAAGAAGTACAGGTAAATCGTCATTCAATTATAGATTCATCTGTAAATACTAACTGATCGCATTTCGTGTTAGCATCAAAGAGAAGTAATGAGATCACGATGTATCTGAATACTGGCGTCGATATCAATTCTAGACGAAAAAGATATGATGTTTCACAATACAAAAGCGTCAACGAAGGTCTTGGCTACAAATTTGGATCGGATGGTGAAGCAATGGTTAACTCTCTAGTATGTTTTTATCGGGTTCTTTCCTATTCAGTTACTGAAAACTAGAAACTAGTTGACTAAAATACTGCTTGTTACTTTGATTTTATTATTGTCTAAGTAATAAGCTCTTTCTCTTCAATCTTATATATGCCGTGCCGAAGTAACGCTCTGTGCCGAAGTTACCGTGAATGATTTGACAAACATAAAACATTAAAAACTCAACGTAATTTTTTCGGTATCAATATTAATAACTATTTTTAATTTAATAGAGATATTTCTGTATATCTCTTTTGATTTTAGTTGAGTAAAAACCCCTTTTTTTTTAAAGTCAGACCTGTCAAGGGATATATAGCATTTTTGTGAATTTAGAGCGATTAGTGTACTCCTGGTGCCTTTTCAGTCGAATATTCAATTTGAAAACTAGTAGAGTAGATCAACGCAGTTTTTCACCCTCTACAAAATGATATGATGGTGAACTGTACAAGCAACTTCTATACCAGGTTATATAGAGCTAAAATGCTATAATATTATAGCATTTTAGCTCTATATAATCTGGTATAGAAGTTGCTTGTACAGTTCACCATCATATCATTTTGTAGAGGGTGAAAAACTGCGTTGATCTACTCTACTAGTTTTCAAATTGAATATTCGACTGAAAAGGCACCAGGAGTATACTAATCGCTCTAAATTCACAAAGATGCTATATATCCCTTGGCAAGTCTGACTTTAAAAAAAAGGTTTTTTTACTCAACTAAAATCAAAAGAGATATACAGAACTATCTCTATTAAATTAAAAATAGTTATTAATATTGATATGGAAAAAATTACGTTGAATTTTTAATGTTTTATGTTTATCAAATCATTCACGGTAACTTCGACAAAATTTGCTTGTCGAAGTTAAACTTCGATAAGTTGTATTGTCGAAGTTATAACTTCGGCACAGAGTGTAACTTCGGCACGACATGTACATTCCTCATATTTTCAACTCCTATAATTTGTAATATGTTTTATTTAATTATATATAAGTAAGAATAGGAATAGAATGTTCACTTAGTGTTGAACAATAAAGTGCTGCAATAGTCAATTAAAAATTTTCCCGGACAGAAATTAGGAATTCACATTCATTCATGCATTTCTTCTCAGTTTTCAACTGTCAACTACTGCACAACACATCTAAGTTTTCTAAAAAGTAAAATTGTTGCATCATCTTTCGATTTCTGTTATGTTATTCACTTATTTGAAGATTTGATCTGTCTATTTTGTTTTAGATCGAACCACTTTTACAACAAATTACTAGTAATGCCAACGGTGCAACCATATCAGAAGTTACAATCGCATCGTTAAATACTAGAAGAAAACGCCAGTGAGTTATAAATATGTTATTTAAAGTCGCCTTCTAGAAAAACATACATTTTTAGTACACTAACGAAACGCGCAAGTAGAGTAGCTATTTTAATCGTAAAATTTTACGTAAACTTTCAAGATCAATGCACGAGTAACTGTCAAAGTGATACGTGTGCTAAAATACAACGCACACTCCCAAGTAAAGTAACAAATGATAATGCGGTTCTCCGGAATATTCCCTTGGTTGATGGTAGGGGAAATTTCTATGGTGTCATCGCTGATATTTCGGTTCTTGAAGTTTTATATTTATCCTCTATATGTATGTTATCTTTATTTTACCTAAGTAGTTTTCGATATTTTTGCGCTTTATTTAGCTCCGGCAGTATCAAGCACGGCTGGAACAACGCGTGTGCCTCCGTTTTCTATCACTTTCACACAAGCGCCAACAACTACTACGGCTGGTAAACATAAGAGAAAAGAGATAGAATGAAATAGAATTCAGATGGTTCAAAATTTTGGAATAGACACTGGCAAACCTATTTTATGCCTATAGAGTTTCTTAGGAAGAAGTGTTTAACTGTAGCCCTGATAAAGATGTGAGTGGTGAGCAACGTATCTGTTTGGAGGCATATCTTGTATGATTAGAAACATGTCTTACCTTTCCTGGACATTTATAAAAAGTTATAGTATTGACGTTTCACAAGCAATCGGTTAACTTTCAGTCTGCTATTAAGACTAATTGACAGCGATGAAAACTATCTTTAACAGATTCACGATAGTTGTTCTTTATTCAATTTTTCTAGTTCTTATGAAATAACTGTTCGTTCATGCAAATACGCTAGAATCTTGATAAATGTATTCCACAAGCATCTTCAGAGAGCAATAGTATTAGAATATCCATGAGACAAACACTTTTTGGTCGTTATAATCGTAGTTCAACATGTGGTATCACAGTAGAGTGTAGATGATGGAAAAAAACTGCTTCAGATATACATTTCTGTAATATTATACTCACGGTTCCCTTCTGTACTAACTGAGTTTTTGAATAATCATTGAACGAAAACACAAATCGTGTATTTTCTCTTAAGCATGTATCAATACAGGTGAATATTATGAACCAATTACTGGTCATACGTGTCAAACATACATTGATTATGGTTTCTGTGATGGAACAAGCATTGTCTCCGGTTCTGAGATCAATGCATCTTTAGCGCAAGAAAACTGTTGTGCATGTGGTAAATACGAGTAAACTAGCATAAACGAGATCATTTTTTACTCCACTTTGTTTTCTTTTTTCAAAGGTAAAGGAATGACACAGTCGACTGGATAATCGATGCGGATTTAATCTTCTACATCATAATTGACGTTTTGATCATTTAATCACGAAAACAAACTCTTTATAAGACAATATTCTGCACATTGCACGCAATAAAAAAACTGAAACGAACAGATGTATTTATTATATCTTAAAAATTGACTGAGCTCAAAATGTTTCGACTGAAACAAATTGTGCAATGCTGTTGCAATAAATGCCGGAGTGAATCGAGTTTCAGCTTTTTTTTACAGAGGAAATCGTAAAACACCCCATACTGTTGCATCTTTTCTAGTATTTTTCCACACAGCTGTGTGGAGTTGACTTGGTTTAGCCTAAAATAAAACTTGATTTCCTACTGAATGAAATGATGCTGGTGGGATTATTGTGTAGGAATGCATATTTTTTTTTTCTAAATACTGCAACTTTGATCATTTGTTCAGCGTTATTTACAGAGGATGCCAGTATATGCGTATAACTTACAATGTGCTGCTGAGATATTCTCCTCGATTTCCATCTAGATATACAATACTAAGTACCATTATACGAGTATATATATATATTGGCACACTGACTTTCATGTTTTAAACAATTAAATAATCTCTAGCGAAGAATTTTCCCAGAGATTACCATTCTGTGAGATAAACACTCATAACAAAGAATCTAATTATCTTCGACTGGGTATTACGAGTGTGC
The DNA here is from genome assembly GCA_905331475.1 of Rotaria socialis. Lineage (NCBI taxonomy): Eukaryota > Metazoa > Rotifera > Eurotatoria > Philodinida > Philodinidae > Rotaria > Rotaria socialis. Next base: position 178,984 of record CAJNYU010002755.1, read on the forward strand.
ATATCTCTAATGAAAGCTCTCAGGAAGTATCTAATTGATTTCAAGAATAAAAAGTAGAGCACAAAGGATATCCCTAGTAGAAAGCTGTGAAAACCAAGTTTATAAGTTTTGGAAAATATAATTTTGAAAATGCATTTAGACTGCACTCTATTTTTCGAGTATATGGAATTGAAGTACAATCTAGTAGTATTATGCTAATATTGTCAGTGAGAGATAACTGCAATAGCCATTGTGGTGAACATAGAGATTGTCGAATATGCCCGTCGGCATGATGGTGTGTTTTGTCATCTGCACATCTCTAGGCGTGTATTACATTAAGTTACATTCTGTTAGGGATGCACCAATTCCAATTCCAATTTCTGGCTTGGAATTTGTCGCAATTGATTTAGGATTGGCTCTAAATGAGTGTAGAATTAACTGGAATTGATGGTAGAATGGATTATTCTTGATTAGCAGGTACTTGAATTTGCCAGAAATAAAATAAAGAAAGTGGGACGCATAAGGCCTTAAATCCGAAAATTGAGATTTTTATCATAAAAGTTATAACCCGAGTCACAATTAATAACAAATTTGGAATCAGCGCAAAAACTGGCTCGAACAATGTATCTTTTAAATACTTTCAGCAACTGCTTATTTTTACCGAAAATTCACTTGGGATACCGTTTAGGGCTCAGTCAAAAAATGAAACTAATCAGAATGCAACTTGGACAGCAGTAATTACCTGTGGAGCATGCAAAGTGCTTAATAATATAGAAAAAAGCTGTTAGCGCAATCCCTGTGGGATTAAAATGTGAAACACGATGAAACTTCTTTTCTGGAATTCGACTATCACGGTCACTGATGATCTGCGGAGCTTCTCTGTTACAGTCTGTATTATGATGTATGAAGTCTCTAGAAACCATCATAGACCGTTACAGAGAAATTTAATAATTAATTAATTAACCGATTACCTGATTAATTAATTTCTCTGTAACGGTCTGTGGGGAGGGACGGGGATGAGCCCAAATTTCTACCCTATATACTTCAACAGTCCTTTCAGATCGCGTTTCACAAAAATCACATGCCTGAGCAGTAAAAGAAGTCATTTTTTATTATTGAACTGAAACCTGAGGAGTATCCCAAGTGAATTTTCGATAAAAATAAGCAGTTGCTGAAAGTATTTAAAAGATACATTGTTCGAGCCAGTTTTTGCGCTGATTCCAAATATGTTATTAATTGTGACTCGGGTTATAACTTTTATGATAAAAATCTCAATTTTCGGATTTAAGGCCTTATGCGTCCCACTTTCTTCATTTTATTTCTGGCAAATTCAAGTACCTGCTAATCAAGAATAATCCATTCTACCATCAATTCCAGTTAATTCTACACTCATTTAGAGCCAATTCTATACCGATTTCAGACCAATTCCGACCAATTTTAGGAATTGAATTGACTCGAATTGGAATTAGTGCACACATACATTCTGTTATATACGAAAGAGTGATTGCGCTTGAGCGGATAGAAACAAAGAGGGAACTGTCAAGCAATAGAACAATGAGAGTTCATCAACTCAATGCGCGAACAGAAGAATACAGCGAAGAGGATAATGTATATGAAGTGAGCCGTAACGGTAAAAATCGTTACAGTCATTATTACATTTGAGTAGCTAGTTATTAGATCATTTTTCATAGTTGATGTTTTCTCAATAGTCATATATTTTATTCTGGATAATCCAACTGTTTAAAAAATTTCTACCAGTTACCAATTTAATATACACCATATAGATCATTATCTATGATTGATTTTTATTCATTTCTGGTTTACTTTTGTATTCACTGGAGTATCGTATGAATTGTTTGGCTCATGTGAGAAACAAAAGACTGATTATTTCTTTCCCGTAATTTTAGGTTGTGGAACGTTGGGAACGAAATCTCTTAACAGTTCTATGTGTTGGCGTGCATTGGTTCCATAATGTAATTATTATTTATATTTCTCGGTATGAGAGGTCTCGGAAATCCTTTTAGTTTTAGAGACTAGTTTGCTAATATTCCTTCTCCATATTGTCAACGATTTCTTTCATCACTGAGAACTGTTATCGCTAATAGGTGACGCTTGTTGACGCTCAATTCCCAACCATAATTATCAGTTGTTAATTCTTGTGGAACTCTCTTTACTATCCTCATCGATCGATCTATTTATCATGCTTGATCGATTTTCCTCTCATGATTTTCATTTTTTTTCTTAGTTCTTCATCTTTATTGTTCGTTTTTTATGTATTAATAAAAACGACTTCATCACTATATGCCCAGTGAATTTGAATAAGCTGTTTATGCAGAATTTTCATTGTCTTCAGCCCGATAGTATTAAACTAAATCCATTATAATTTAGTCTGTGTTAAAAACAAAGAATAAAATATGTTTTCAAAATAAATTCAGGCTCCCAAATTATAAGAGTTTCAAACTGTTTTTGAATAAAATAACGTGGGAACCGACTTCGTTGATGATGAAAGTAGCACAACAAGAAGTTCAACAAATAAAAGTATCGGCGCACTAATATGAATTTATAAATACTTTGAAAATGCTACAATTAATTTTCTGACATTGAAGTACTCGCGATCAAATGTGACAAATCATGCTTGATAAGTTTTATTGAAATTATATATTATGAGAAAAGACAATATTTCGCTCAGTAGCTAAGCTTATAAGAAACTCCTGAATTCTTTTATTAGTAAAAACAAAGGAATATGCTTTAATTTTACTTTTCTTTTGAAAAACTGAAAATTCAATCGCTTAGCCATTTATTGCAGTAGAATATTGAAAATAGTTTCAAAGAAAAACATTTTCAGTCGAGTCCATTTTAAGACATTCTACCGGCAATAATGTGTAAATTTTAATCCTTTGTTTTTACAGATGCGCGATTCTGAATAAAATAGCTTGTATATAATTTGTTCTTATGAATAAATGATCGAGAAGTGAATAGTAATGTAGAGGATTAGATTTGCATCGACTATTCATTTGATTGTGTGGTTCCTGTGCCTATGGAAAAGAAAACAAAGAAGAGTAGAAAATTATCTCGAATCTATTCGTTTACACATATTTACCACGTGCACAACAGTTCGCTTTAGCTAGAGTTGCATTGAGTTGAGTAGATGAAATGATTCTTGTTCCATTACAAAAAACCGTAATCCGTATAGGTCAGGCATGTGTGACTAGGCACTAGTTCAAAGTATCCACGCTTAAAAAATCGAAAAAATACTCGATAATTTTTCATTCAATTATTATTCGAAAACGAAATTTCTACAAATATTTCTATGTCGACGTTAAACTGATACTTATTTATGCATTACATCAATAGTAAAGAAGGAAATTTTTGATATTGTGTTACAGAAATGTATATCTGGGTCAAATTCTTCTATCATCGGCACTCTACTGTGATACTGCATGTAGAACTAAGATTTACATCGAGCTGTAAATGCTTGTCTCATGAGCATCAAAACAGTATTGCTATTAATCTGTAAACGATGATTTTTATAGTTGCCGATCACTCTTGATATTTCGGTCAAAGGGAACCGATTCTATGTAAAGCTTTACTTCTTAATTCATAGAAGTTCGTTTAAAAAACAATGATATATTTCGTATAATGCAATATATATTTGTAAACAGATATATCAAAACCCACTCGTAGCTATCGTAAAGTGCCACTGAAATCTTTTCCCTGGAAAGATATTTAAGTGTTGAAAAAGCTTTTTAAATTTCAGAATCGTGTTCTAGATTCTCAATGCTTCAAATTATATTGCATTCTATCTCTTTTCTAGTCTACTTACAGATCGTTATAGTGAGCAATGTTATCCCAAGTGAGCAAAAAAATAGCGAGGACGGGCGACATGACTAGTCCAGAAAGTCTGCTATATCCGTCAAATCTAGTCTAATACGTCTTCAATATCTATTGTGACTAGTCCGTGTGTCCTTTTACTCGTCTGGACTGGTCCAAGCTACCCCAGAGCATCGTTCTGACTAGTCCGTTTGTCCTTTCAGCCGTCTAGACTGGTCCAAGATATTCCAGAGCATTATGTTCTGACTAGTCCGTATGTTCTTTCAGCCGCCTAGACTGGTCTGTTTATTCATTTACCCCCACCTGGACTAGCCCATAGCAGGGGAAAATATTGTAAAAAAGGGAGAAGAAAGTTAGATTACAACATTAGAGACACTTATAACACTATTAAAAATCAGACTGGCGTCTTGACGGCAATCCATAATACAATAAGCCTTATGTCTATGTATATATTCTAAAACGCAAATGGGTGTCTTCCGTATACCATGCGTGCAGAAATCACTTGATGGAAACTGATTCTCACTACCCGAAAATTCCTTCAATGGTAGCTAGAAGGACTGTTCCTAGGCTAATATAAACTGTTGTATGTTCGTAAAGATTATTCTATCTTTTAAGTACACTGTCAGTCCGAATTCTGAATTATCTAAATAAATATTAGAAGGAAAAAAATTGTTGAATAAATTGTCCTGGTGAATTGCTAAATTAATGACTAAAACAAGACAAAAACATGAGATACAATAACTACCGTTTTCAATTTATTTTATTCAATTTCATCTGAATAATTTTGGAATTTATAAAAAAATATTTTTTATTCATATGAAAAATTGAATAAAACTTAGAAAAAATTCGTATTTTAAAGCATCTTAGAATGACTAGAAATACTGATAAATTGATCTCTCGATCAAATGGCTCAATGGTCTGAACGATGGGTAAGTAATAGTTGGTATGTGTGTTCGAATCTAGTTGTAGTCATAAAATATTTCAGTTTAGACTAGTCAGGATCTCGTCATTATATAAGACCACAACTCGTCATGTAAAGCGTCATGGACGCTCTTACTTTTATTTAGAATCATATTTTTGACGGGCGTCAGGATGGTACAGCATGTCTAGACTTTTTTTCGAAAAAGATTACGCATGACAAATAGAATGACTCCAGTCACTTTCATAGTCCGAACGGGCACTATGGACTATACGAGCTTTCAGACTAGTCCTGTACTAGGAAATTTTGAGAAAAAAACTAGACTGGACGGCCGACTTGTCTAGAAAAAAGACTAGTCTTTTTACCAGTCTTTTGGTCATCTGGGTAATGATCTGGAAAGCGTTCATTAATATCAAGAGTCCATTCTTAGGCATTCCGTTACAGAACGTGAGAGAACGCGATTTCCTCAAAATGGAACTCAATCCTAATGTTTTCCAAATACAATGAAAAGAAAACCATTCTGGTACTGAATGGAACGGTTTAGAAGGCTTTCTAATCTGATAAAGAAAGATTTTTCAACTATATAGGAAGAAAACATTCCGTAACAGTATGGAACGTTGCAGAATGCATTCACTCTGATATTGAACGAGTTCTTTTCAGTAATGAACACATTCGTGAACTTATAGTACGTGCTCTTCATGAAAAAATATAGCTTTCCATATTCTGGTGAATGCGCTCCTTTCCGTTTTTTTCACGATTATTTTTCACTGGGTCGGCAATAAGAAACGACAACGAAATACAATCATACCTATTATAGATATAAAAAATCTAACCTTATCGTAAGAAAAATAAAACTTGACGGAGATAAAACGATAACCATTTTTTGCAGGAAAAATTTAGCAAAAAAATTTCGATTTGATATAAGCGCGAGAATAATTCGAGATAAAACTCTTGTTTAAATAAATCGAATAAACAATGTCAAGTAATAAAATTTTAAATGAACTTATTATTGGAAATAATTTAACAAAAACGAATAAACTATTCTATACATTAATTGTTCGATTACTAAACAGAACAAATAAAATTTTAAATGAAATATTTTTATATAAAATTCGAAGAGAAAATATTATTTTTTGTAAATATTTAATGATGAATAAATTAAATATAAAAAATAATAAAATAAAAATTGTTAATAAATGTCAAAAAGAATTAAAACTAATTCAATGGTTACAAAACCAAATTACTAGTGAAAACGTTTGTCAAGATTTATTACAAACAAACTCAAAATCATCCAATGATGATATATTAATTTTATATTGGCGTTCAATTTCATCGAGTAATCTTATAGAAAAATCTAACACGAAATTAGCGCCGCTAAATCATTTATTAATAAATAATCATTGTGAGTTTCCCAAATTAGAAAAATTATATCGAATGGATCATCGTCAATTAATCATTTGAATACATATTGAAATTTATACTCAAAATAAATATAGTCGCAATAAACACGAGGAATGTTTTATTGTTATTAGAAACTTCTCTATTTTCCAAGACATCTACAAACATTCGCATTTCAAGCAGAATCAAATAAATACTTTTTGTTTGACATATTTTCATATAGACTTATTTCTAGAGACATTAGTGTCGATATTCGAATTTTTAAAGCATTCAGGGCATATTGTTTTGAATATGATGCTAGATAAAGAGAAACCTCACAATCTCCGATGGGACTTTTACAACCACGCTTAATGGAAGGTCTCTAGCAAGATATTCCACATGCTTTGTTATTTCAACTGATTGTGCTCGAATCATTCAAGTATGACAATGGATAAGTCAATGATCTAAGCACGTAATAAAAAGCATATTTGTCGTTTTTCTCTCCACCTATACGAACTATCGAACCATGTGCAGTCGAACGACATTCTTTGTTGTATTGCTCTGCAATTAGCCTAGAATCATGGCTATCTCTTATGCAGCCTGCATATTCTCTTGTTCATTATCTTTCAACTAGCCAACAACAAGTTCAAACGAGGATGTGGGTGTGAATGGGTGTTCATGTAAAAATGACTAACTCATGCCCTCAGGATAGTAGGTCTGTTATTAGGTGACACTTTCTGTTTTTTTTTGCAAAATTTGCGTGAATATCAATGAAAGTATATGTGACAGTTGCCATACAATATGAGTTAGAAATGGGTAGTTTTTTGAATGGTTGTCATTTTCAAACTAAAGATTTTCCATGTTACAGCTATTTTGAAGAAAAATAAAATGGAAATCGCTAAGATCAGGCGTGTAAAAAAGTTGTCCATTGAATATCTATAATTTTGATAGTAGGTGTTTACCTCATAGAAGACTTGGTCAAGATCATGTCCATACGTCACAGAGCCTTATAAATTCAGATTTTATCCAGTTACTCTCATTTTTTAGCTTTGCTACGAGCGAATTATTTCAGCTAAACCATGGAAATAATTCCGAGTATTGTAAGAGAATTTCCTTTGGGAACTGCCATGAATACATCGATGACTAGATCTTCGAAAAAGAATTGATTATTGAAAAATCACCTATCAAAAACCATCAGCACTTTGTTAATTATCTACGAGGAGTCATGGAGTTGGTACTGATGATATTCAATGCGAAACATTCTCGATAAAAAGATATACTATCTTCATCACATGCTTGTTCTATAATAAAATCATTCTAATTATTTAGTAGCTCACAATGTGTATGTCAACAAATCCTAAATACCACTAATTCAGATCGAGCTCTGTGATGTTCCTAAAAGCACTGCTTGTATTTAGCAGGGTTACTAAATTAAAGTTAAAGAAATTAGAGAATTTAGAAGTGATTATAACTGCAGCTGTACGTGTGAATGCGTGTCTTTTAGCTTCTCTGACATCCACACCCTTTTACATAATGAAATGATGCCAATTAAATCAGTTGTTGCCACGCTTCTGCTGAATCCTTCCTTGAGAGTCTAGTATCGATTTATAAATTGAATTCAAATCCTGGATTCTGAGATTAGCTATCCATGGATGGAAGATGAAATAATAATGCTCAACATTTTGATATGCAGTATTTGTAATTTGGTGTCAGTACATGGAGCTTATTACTGAGCATTGCCATAATATGCTTTCATATTTCTATTACATTAAAGTCAAGCATAAGGGCATAGGAAATAGCTTGTGAAGCAATATACAAATAACTATTTTACAATAATTCATAATTTTTGTCTCTATTTTCATAATTACTAGAAGAAAATCATGCTTGCATTCCAGTTAGACGATTTTCAAAAAGTTTAATAGCTTTTAAGATACGATATCATAAAAGAAATCTCATTTTTTAATTGTACAAAAAAAGATGTGCTATTGATTGCTGAACATGTCTGGAAATAATTAAACTATACGTTGATACTAAAATTTATACATAAAAATATATCTTTTTCGATATAAATACATTTACATACATTTATATTTATATTATAGGTACAAGATTAATTTTAATTTCGAGGAATAAATAGAGCGGACTAAGAATATAAGAGACAAGTGCATTTTGGCTGGGCCTCATACACGAATAATATAATCGCTCATTTATGTCAAATATTTTAGGTACTGATAGTAGATGTCTAGCGTGTTGCTAGTGTCTGAGTCAAGTAGTTAGTTTTAAAAGCACAAGGATGTGTCTTGTATAATTAATTGATATGAAAAAAAGAATTTTATAATTTCTGTTGAGAATAATTTCGGAAAACGTCGTCCTATAAATACTAGTTTAGCCGATCTAATTTTTTATTTGAATATACATTTATATATACAATCATATTTCGCATGATACATATTAATCCATAAAGCAGATTTTTTCATTTTAATATGTCAGCATCATTTTTTTTAAATATTTAGATAAATATTTTTTATATAATAATTACTTATTTTAATTTTATAAGCAATAGATTAAAACTAAAGTTTTCATCTAGTTTCTACTAAATATGAAGGGATATGAACGTTTAAAATGAAAATTTACATGTTTTGATTCTAATATTTTGTTCAACTCTAGTAGTATTATCACTATACGTTAACTATCAGACAAGATAGTTTAATAGCATAAAAGCATAGATAGGCCAGTACGAACCTAGCCCGAAGCAGCGGCAAGTAAAAACCAGCTAACGAAATAAAAAAAACCACGTAAGTCAAATAGAATAGTAAAATGTATATCAAATTCGAAACAAAAAAATAAAGATGAACTCCAGGTAGCTAGGCAATTCCGGAGAAAATACTTTTTGCAGAATTGGTCGAGACAATTTTCGTTAGGTGTTGAAATTAGTTATCCAACATTTTTAAATGAGAACGGTATAGAACGGATTCCGAAAAGATGAAAAATTGTTTTTAAGAAAAAAAGTTTTTTCGAAAAGTGGAACGCGTTCTACACCATTTTTTTCTTCGATTATTTTTCACTGGGGAACGTAATGGAATCTTCATACGCTAGTTGCTTACTGTGCGTTGATCTCAGAGGTAGAAACAGCACTCGAAAGCAATCCACAAATGAAAATTTTCATAGTGCAGTACACAAAAATAATACCTCAACAAGTACTTAGAAACTTGTATTTTATGGAATAAATGTTTTAATAAATATAAATTCTCTCAACTGCGGAAAGGCTTCATTAAAACAAAATAATTCTGTGTTTGACTATCTTTGCGTGTGTCTATAAGAATCTGTACGTATGTAACAGCATAGTTTGGGACTAATGGTCTCATATGATGAATACTTTGAGTAATGCCTCTCATCAGATGTCTTTTTCATTCTATTATTCAGTTAATCAAATGACTTTGATCAAGTTAAGCATCCAAATTCATTGTGCACATTGATTATCGATATTTAGAACTAATACAAACTTCTAGGTGATAAATGCGAGTAAGCATTCTGCTATTTTGCTAACTAAAAATTCCCATATTTTGTTACAATGTGTTTGTGCCAGTAATGCATGGACATCCTTTATTGTTCACATATTTGTTGTCTATCTTTTTAATTACCCTTTGGAACTGTCGTGCAGACAGGACTATTACTTTCTCATCAGTGTTATAGGATGTGTTATTCTCAACGGATATTGTACAACCTACTACTATCATTAATATATCTGATCTTCTTCTAAATATTATCCGTATATCATTGCGCAATGTGATTACGTTTCTGAACGTAATTAATGTAAGGTGGAAATGTCTATCATATCCTTTTCTGTTCTTTCTTTTCTCTCTCTCTCTCTCTCTCGTGTGCACGTATATAAGGTGAGTACATTGTATTATACATCAGAACTGGGATGTAGACAGAACTGGAAAAGAACTAGAACATCGAAGAATGGAGTAGTGTTACTAAAAGCATGTATATACCGAGGATAGCGGTAACACTACCCTTCCAGTTTCCCTTTGCGATCACAAATAAATAAAATTAAAGCTGCAGCAGTAACGAATATAAACTATCCATTTATCATCAAACAAAATTCGTTACAGTGTTGAAGACTATATCTATTCAGAACCTCTTGAATACGCATATCATTTCAGTAGAGAGCTATAGCGACAATAAACTTGCAAGGCTTGTTCTATAATTTATATAGCTACATATTTAGTGATTAGATCAACTAAAATAATAAATGAGCATGTGAATGTGCGCGAAGATATAAGGATAAACGAATGTGCATTGGAATACCGTTGTAGGAGTATTTACAGATTAAAGTTTGGAAGTAATTGTATATTTTTGAGTAATCCCATGTAATAAAAACCGCATGAAAATCGGCGGTTAACCGCGGTTTTACCGGTCCGGTTACCGGCTCTCATTACCGCAGAACGGATAAATACCGCGGTTTACCGCAAAAATTGATCCGGTATTCGCAACATGGGATGCCACAGATCCGAAATTTTGGAGATGCCACAGCATCTCACGGTGGAGCCGCCGCATCTCTTGCGGGAGATGAGATCGCCTCCCGGTGGACATATGCTCACATGCTGAGAGATATTCATGCCCCGCATAAGATGCCGCATCTTCAGCAAGAGATCCAGCGTCTCTGGCTGGAGATGCCGCGGTATCTCCAATATTTAGGATATGTGGCACTACTGAAAGCAGTAAAAAGAAATGGATGATTGATGTATTAATTAATTTTATCATTAGATAGAATAGTATAATTGATGAGAGTTTATCGTGGACCACTATCATTCATAATCTTGTTTAAATTTGGGTGGCTCGGTTGGGTGCCACTGTGTTACACAGTTGTCTGTGGTGAAACAATCCTTTGACCCATTTGCTTAGTTCAGGAAGTAAGCTTAGACATACCCATGGAAGAAAAAGACAAACCACATTGATGTGATCAAGAAATATATCGGTTTGAATTTGAGAAAGGAATGTTGGATAGCCTAGTATTTGTACAACCCCTACGATTCGGCACGGTATCCGAGCGGTTATGTAAAGGCTTGAAATCGCAAGCAATTTTAGTGTCATGCGTCACTGTTGTCACCATATCCTTCCTTGTTGTAGACGGCGCCTGTGTCGAACTATTCGTACAATTAAGGCTACATTTGCCAATGCATTTACAACCACAGGGAAGCCATTGTTGAATGTCCAATCGAATGTACCAAGTATTTTGTCAAAAACAAGACAACAATCAGCAAAGTCACATAAATTACTAGTGTAATCCCACTTTGTACCGTCGCATGAATAAATTAAAATAGGAAAAAAATAAAATATTACAGGATAAATAAGACAAAGCATAAGTGGTTGATCATGAAAAACAAGACGCATCCATTAAATATGCACTTATTACATAGAGACCAAATTAAAAGAAAGTCTACCATGTACAGAAAGGTGGCGTAGCTATTGTGGCATAAGTATGATAATAGAAATTTATTAGAATTGGCAAAACACATGATAGTTGAATGAAATTAACCAAAAGTAAAATAAATAATGCTTTATTATGCGGAGCACGAAGATGATTTCGATACTTAGTAAAAAAGTTTTGTTCGCAGATACTTCAAAAGTTGTGTTATTTTATTCTTATGAATTTTTATGCGATGCTACAATTCATTCGGTAATTTGAATAGAAAAATATGGAATGAATATAATAATTATCTTTTTTTCTACTCTGTTTAAAATATTCTTTGGAAGTTTCTTTTTTATTCTTAGTCTTACTGTTCCTAAGTATCCTCACGCGTAGATTGCTTTCTATAATAATTTTCTTAATTGTGCAGTTCAGCCGGCTGACAATAAATGAGAAGAGTGCTAATTAAAACTTATCTTATCAGTGGTGATATTTTCTTTTTCGTTTCCTATATCATGAAGAGTAGAGATGAATTAATTGAAAAAAATTATTTTTCAAAAAAATTATAATGTGTGTCTTTACGAGAGACAATCCAATGGAGAGAGCTCTAACACGAGAAGTGACTAACTTAGGTCGAACCACTATATGAAAAAAATGTTCAAGTAAGAATCAGCTCACTGCACAGTTTTTAAAACAGCAAAAAGGACTTTGTATGTTATTTCATGGAAAATTTCTCCAATAAAGAGAGAAGAAAAGCTGATTAAAATATAATGTGACATGTTATGCGATTTTTTTTCCGTCTAACTCACCAACAGCAGTTCATTTATTTTTTACATAGATTGAGCAGGACATCTGTTCCATGGTGACATAAACGTGTCTGGTTAGGTACACCAGAAAATAATAAAAAATAAGAAGATAGTAGATCGAAAAAAAATGAAACCGCAGTTGATTGTTATAATCTATTACATATTCTTCCGTGAAAATCATCTTGTGGAATTTCTGATCGTTGTACTTAGGTCTGACCAAAAGTTTTGCAATTTAAAAAAAATTAAAGAAACAGAAAGTTCGAGTTTTATTTTATTAAATGTTGATGATAGTTACCATGATTATATATATCAAGTTCAATCTTTTCTAACAATTTTTTAAAAGCTTTCTTGAACTCTTTCGAAAAACAATTTAGGTATCTTGGATACCACATGAACTAATCATATTTCATTTATTTAATTAGTTAAACTGCGCTCAATAGAATTGGTTAGCCAAAAATTACATAGTATCAGGCCTGGTGAATATGATATTATATTGATTCACTCGTCTGCCATATAATTAATGACATTGGATAAATATGGAGTCAACGAGAATCGTCAAGCAATTTTGTACATTTTGGCCCTGATATCTCTGTTTGTTTCGATATTCCATTAACAAAAGGCTTCGGTCAATTTTCAATATGATACTTGTGACCTACAGCCTTGTCTTTATCTACACCGAGAACTATTTGATTTAAAGAATATACTAAACAAAGTTTTGGTTAAAATCTGTCTTCATGAACAATAGTCTTTGACGATTCATCTTCAATAAGCTAGCAAGCATCAGATGGCTTATGACTAACCTGTCTAAAATAAATCCATATCCCATCGCTAGTAGTGCTAGAACGCAAGTGCCATGATCGAACAAAATTTCACTGAACTTTTAAGCCAATGAAATATGATTGGTCCATGTGATATCCAAGATATCTAAACTTTTTTTGAAAGAGTTCAAAAACATTTTTAACAAACTGTTAGAAAGGATTCAACTTGGCATATATAATCATGGCAACTATCATCAACATTTAATAAAATAAAACTCGATCTTTCTCTTTTTCTTTAATTTTTTTTAAATTGCGGAAGTTTTGGTCAGACCTAAGTATTATTAATTTGTATCATGAATGTGTTAGTTTAAATTCACTTTGTGTAAGACGACAATATAATATTGACACCGAAAAGTTTATTTTTCTTGAAGAATTAATATGCTTTAGATAGGCTTTAATACGTAACTTTGCATAACTATGAAGTGGCAAAACATAGTTTTGGTCTTCTTTCTAACTAGCCTGAAGGATGTGGATGTAACTGTGATCGCAGCGCATATACGGCCACCGATATGTACATGAGTGTACCTATAGATTGGTTAACACCAAAGTAATATTCATACTTACTTATTGATTTCAAATCTCAAAGCTAATAAGACTTTACCGAACTCCTATACGTCGTACTATCTTCCTATGAAGTGAAAATTTTCGACTCCGAAGAACTCAAGCATCTTTTTTTTATATAATACGAACGAAGTCTAATATATTCTATCCTTGAGATGTTAACAGAGACATTGACAAATGTGGTGAGGGTGATGATCGGACCCAATCGACTCTGCTTGTCCTAGATCATCTAGAAATAATCATGATGGACTATGACCAATGCTGTAGGTTTTGAATGCAATTACTATTATTTTCCACAATTGTGCAAAGAATTCTGGTTGTTTAAAGTTTCAGTGGGTGTTACTATATGTAGTAGACAAAAGCTGTAGTTGAACTACTACCTCGATATTGAAATTATCGTTTTCTCCGAAAGTTTCTTGTTGATAGACAATCATTACATTCTTTGTTGAAAAATAAGAAACTCAAAATTTTTAAATTGAACAATTTTACTAGTCGCTCAGAGTTTGCAGTAACTCTGGCTGATTCTGTAACGGAAGAATCAACTTTTCCATAGCTGTTACCATGAAATTTTCTATGAAGATAAATCATGAGGAATATTTTCTTTTGATCTAGACGGAAAGCAATTCTGCGATCGGTACGAGATCTTGGCGGTATATTATATTTAACAAATAAGAATGTTTAGATTAACCATAAATACAAAAGAAAAACAATAGTTAAGTCTTTTTTTTTCTATCTAACATAATTGCATGTTTTATTTCCATACAATACAGCAAGCAGTCACTGGACTATCGGCATCCGTAATTAATTTTGTATCTTCACGTATTCCAAAACCAGCAAATAGACCGTGTATTATCCAACTGCCAATAATAGCACGATAACCATCAAAATTTGTCAACGAAAATAGTTCTTGATATATACAATTTCGATCAACAAATTTACCTTTGGTTTCATCAATAACAGATTCGCCATTAACATTGTATAATGTTACATTATGACCACATCGACCTACAATTGGCTTTTTAACAAAAGGTACTTGTTTTAAATCATCAGTTAATACATATTCACTACGTAAAAGATTCGGATGATTTGGATACAACGACCATAGAATAGGCAATATGGCTTTATTGCTTGGTATAACTTTCCACAATGGTTCAAAAACTTTGATATCATCATTTAAGAGTATTTGACAGAGAAATGGATGTTCACCATCGATTTTATTATTTAGAGTCTTTTCGTTTTCATATTTTGTATAGTTGCTAAAAATTGTTTCCCACATCCATAATTTCCATACTAATTCAACTTGATAACCTTCATTGTCAATTATTTTTGAATCTTGCCAATATAAATCATTCGTTAAAATACATATTTTTGAATCAATATTTGCGTCTTTCAATACATTTTGCATGTAATATGCAGTTAACAATTCTTCTTGGTCGGCATCGATTAAAATATGTACACGTTTAATTGAAGAGAATTTTTTCCAATTCTTAACTAAAATATGATGCAATTGAAAACCGGACATAAATGTACGTTCGAAATTAATTGTTTTTGCCCATTTTTCTTGTATTATTGCTGTTTCAAATAAAGCCGAAGCACTATCTGCATTGTATTCGAATACTTTGATTTCCTTCCCATTAAATGCTAAATCGAAACGACCCGACATCGTTAAATTTTTTTCGTTTAACCACGATTGACGGATTTTTGGCCAGAAAATTTCCGGAATGCAAAACTTTGCCAATAATTCATCGTTTTTTAATACGTAATCTGTGGCATTAAGAAACATTTCATGTAGTTCATTGGATACGCCACCTATATTTAATAGTAAATCTTGATTTGCTTTATAATAAGGTAACGTATTTGTATCAGTACGTATTAGATCACTTCCATATAAATCCATAAATAATTTTTCAGCTTTATCATTTTCATTCAACCATGAAAATGTTAAATGTGTATTTTTATTAGGTATCGTACAACGTTCGAACGTTCCCATGGAATTCGTTTGGTGATATTGTTTTAAAACTAAATCAAGTTTTGTTTCATCTAATGGTTCTAAATTTTCACTATCTTCAACTGTCATCCAGCCGGATACTTCATGTTGATCTTCAATATAATAGCAATTATTTTTAAATATCAATGGGATTTGGCGCGAATAATTATCCGACCAATTATAATATTCATAGTTTTGTTCAGCAACACGGATATAACCGGGTACTACGTCACATATAATAGCAATATGACCAAATGGTAATGCTGAACTTCGTGGATAGATGAGTAACGAATCACGTTTTGGTTTTTCTGATGAACCATTTAAATAGGGTGTTAGCGAAATTTTTCTCCCATCAGTAAGATGTTCAAGAGTCCGCAATTGATTCCATATGTCGGCAGCATGAAGTATATTTGGTAAAATACAACTTTTACACATTAAAAGCCATCGGCGTGCGAATTCAATACATTCCCATTTAAAGCCCAAAAATATTCCATGATAATAGTGACGTTCGAGGAACAAAACATGATCATCACCATTGGAATAAGCACAGACATTTGTGGATGTAACACCTTGTACGTGATTGAAAGGTACGACTTCACGTCTATTATGTAGCATGTTTATTTTTATTTCTAGAAAATACAATGGTTATCATTATCAAAGAGAGTAGAAGAAAACAAATTGAATAAATATTTAACAGACTTCAAAGTACTTATCTCTTACAGGGTATGAGACTTAAGATAGTTGAGAACAATATGTCTCTGTAGGCTTTCATTGTAGAAATTTTAGCTGGAAACTTGCTCTTTTGATTTTTTTTTCTCACGAATGTATTGCTACAAGCTGAGAATCAGATACAGCAACAATTTCTAGTCACAGAGAACCGGTGCATGAAGAAAAAAAAATGATCATATCAAACCGGGATTCACATCTGCTTACAAAAAAGATCAATTTCAACGTTCTATATTCACAGACCAGGACCTTTAATAAGTCACTAATACAACCGATTGTTTTGTCAATTAACCGCATTTTTATGTGAACCAGCTCCAAGCAAAAAAACACTCGGTCTTGAGAAGTTCATGATTTTGATCAACTTTCTGTTCCGTGATATTTAACATATGAATCTATTACGTCATTTAGCTTTAATTTGCATTATTTTCCAACCCAAAACTATTTAAAAATTTGTTTTTTTTAAAAGAATCATATTTCAGTATAAACACAAACAGTCGTCGGTGCAAAGGGCACAATAATAATTAATGAAAACAAGTGCACTATTTATTTTAAAGGACGAGAAAATAGTTACCTGCTACTTCCTCTCCATGCAGGCGAAAGTAAATACTTATTTAAAAAAAAGAAAAATGTGCGTCGATTGCCATGTTATACGTAGATAATATTTATATGATGACCCGAATGGTCTGCTTATCAAAAGAGTATATCAAGTTGAATGTGGTTTTCGATGAGTTTTGTCTACTCAAAGTCAATAAAAATTTAAATAGCGAAATTTCGATAAAGACAAAAACAAATAATTCAGTTTAAATATAAAATAAAAACAATTGTAAAAGCATTTTGGAATACAGCTGATATTTTTTTAACACAATCATAATTCCAAAGTGTTTTTATATTTATTCAATCGTTTATTTCTTTTTCATGAAAAAGAAATGAACATTTTTTTCATAATTAGGCCTAACTGTAGTTGATTTAGACCACCCATGAATTAAGCTAAACGTCGGGTATAATCATGTGTAAAGAAAAGCTTCGTTATATCGACCGCCGTGTATAAACAGTAAAAGAACAGAACAAACGACATTGGGAGACAACCAAAGAAAGAAGGTAGAAGTACCCAAGCATAAAAACATACGTTATTTAAAAAAATACTGAAAGCTTTTTCTATCGAAGTAGCAACGAATATATAAGTTTATGCTTACACTATAAGAAATTTTGTTGTTGCTGTTGTCGTAGTTTTTCCTTTTACTCAATATTTTTTTTCTTCGGATGAATTTTAAAAAAATTGTAATTTAATTATATATATATATATATATATATAATCCACAGCATGCACGAAAAAAGCATCAGCGATGATGACGATGCATTTTACTACTAAAAAAAAGAAAAGTTTGCGTGCATACCATTTAGCTGGGCTTAAGGATGACATCCACATATTCGCATAGTTTCCTTTTCTTTCCTCATAACAACAGAGAAAGAAAGAAAAGTTTAAAGAAATAAAATTGCTATGTCACTCTGACAGTGTCATATCTGTGGAACTTCGCCGATGAATCACTCTATTAAATGGAGAAAGAAATTCTTCTTCTTGTGTTGTTTATGAGAAATAATTCTTCTCTAAAGTAGCAGATAATCAAAATCACTCTCACAATGTGTCGCTAGAATACGGGAGTGATATGTCTTATTGAAGTTACTACTGTCGGCAAGAGAAATAAAAATAACTCGACAACAGCTCGAAACTTAGCGTAAAAATCATCAGCAAGACATGCGACAATTGTTTTATGGAAAGAGAATCAGGTAAGGTAGACGTCAACATAGAAACGAAACATTATTTTGAGTAGTTTTGGTAACTTTATGCGTACCGAACGCTGTTCTCTATTGAACTTTGGAGAAAAAGTGTTAAGCGAATATCATTCGAAAAACAGAATATTACCAATTTTCATGAAATCCTAAACTATTTACTTGACCTGCATGATTATCAAACATCGACAAAATAGTTCTTCAAAGTAGCAGTACTCACAGATTAAAGAACATAATACTCCATACACATCATTCGGTAAAGTATCATATGTTTATTAATTTTTATAAAACCTAATATCTGTTGGGACCTCTTGGCTTTTATACCCAATTCTAAATGTGATATTAATCTTTGATATTCAGACTGGTGACTAATTTTCATCACGCGTTGCTATTTGGCTTCCTCTCTCATATGATCGAACTATTCCAGAAGAAAAAAAGCCAGAGTTGCGCACTTTCTTTCAAATTCGATTTCTGCGTGATGTGAATCAAATTACCTGTATGCGTCAGTAGCATAATATATCACTAACTTCATCATGTAAGCAGATATGATGCGAAAGTGAAGCATATGTTACTCAACCAATAATCATTCAGATTATTCTTTCGTTGTGCTTCGATAGAAAAGACCATTCTGCTTTCTTACCTCATACTCATAAATAATGTGTTATGTCGGAAGAGAAAGGAAACACTTGAAAAAAATGACTTGGCAATTTTTTTTCTAAAGCAAAGTTGAAAAACTGCATAAAAACAACAATACCATTGATTATTCACGATCCAAAGTAGCAAATTTCAAGGTTTGATTTTTGATTCATTGGAAAAGCTTTTGGTTTTTTCAGAGTGAACTGCCGAAGAAGATATCAGTTTTAGTTATCCTAATCGTAAATATTTACCGTCTATATTACAAAGAAAATAGAAACCAAATTTGTTTTTTCTAGTCAAGTACATACGAAGGAGCATGTAAGAGGATGATGGATATTTTCTGTATTTTAGAGATTGAAGCAGATATCAATTTGCTATCCTATTAAAATTGACTAGGATTTATTTGAGCGATAATTTGTAAGCAATAAAAATACTTTATTTGGGTTGCTTTGGTGGAGGTTTGCAATATGAACGTGGGTGTGGGCCACGGTGTTGTGAAGAGATCGGCACCCACTAGAGACTGAAATCACATCAAACTGAACGGAACCCGAATCGGAAAATTTCGGTTCGTTTTGGTCTATGACGCTCACACCCTCCGATGATAGAAGGAAAGAAAAGTAATATTCAACAAAAGATGAATAATACTAAAACGGCATTCGTATACAAAATTGAGTCCATATTGCTCTTTTTCGATAAAATGTACTTGTAGCTTAAATAGACTGTTACTCATTCAGTGTTATTCATGCGAGATCTCATCACTGCTCAGTTATCAAATAAGTTACTAAGCATAAAATTGAGTGCGAAATTTCCTCCAATCGATTGTGACCTACATTGAATAGTGTCCTTAAACGATTTCATGAATCATTCATGACATGTGATAATAAAAAGTTAACCAATACTAGAAGGAATTAAGGCGCAGCTGTCTATGAAATAAGTCGTATTCTTCTACGACTGGCGTGAGTCTTATCTTCAGCGAATAGATTCTTCGAAAGAAAGTACCAATTATTTATTGTTCAAGAATAATTATTTCACATGGATTAATCTAATGAACACGAATTCGTGCGGAATTGGATTTTCATTTTCCTTCGGTACTGCGCTTGAAATTTTTAATTAGTTTTATTCCTATTAGAAATTTCAAATCGTTCGTTTTTCATCTTGCCGGAACTTCGTGTTCTGGATCTAGAGCACTCTCAAGTGTAATTATTGGCTGGAGGCGACTACAGGTGAAATGAAGACAAATAAAACATACAGATTGTCTCATTCATTATACGGCTAAATATTCTTGGCTGTTTGGTGAAAGCTACATCTTTCTAATAGTAAAACAATATCTGTTTGACTTTGTTATATCTATTTTTTACAATAAATACTTATCTTATCATCAAAAGACTACATGTAAGATAAATTAAATTAACTGTGTCAATTCAGCAAAGTATTGACATCGAATAGAAAACTAACCGAAACAAAGGTACTAACACATTTACGACACAAAAACACACCGGATGTACGAAGTGTTACATATAAAATAAGAAGAACGCGTGAATATCTTTTTTTTGTGATGAAAAACGACTGTCAATAAACAGAAAAACAAACACTTCTATTTCCATTCACGTAAAAATGACATATGAAATGTACGAAATTTCTCAACCATGTCTTTCATTTGATCAATCGGAGGTAAAATCGTTGTACGTAAATGATATGTGTCTGGCCGTTGTTTGAAACCGCTTCCTGGAACGACACATATTCCTGTTTTTTCTAACAATTGAAAGCAATAAAAAGCATCGGGAGCCATATTTTTTGATTTTGCATGTTCAATTGCTTTCTTAGGAATTTCAATGCGTGGAAAGGCATACATTGCGCTAGAAAAAAGAACATCGATTTTGCGGGAAAAAAGCAATTTCTATTATTTCGCACTAACCCCATAACAGTATTACATTGTACACCTTCGACTGAATTAAATAATCGACTGACAAGATCGGCTTTTTCTTTCAATCGATTGAAAACAGCTGAACGTTCTTGCTTATAAAGTTCATAGGAAGGCTCTCCTTCCTTCGGTGGATTGACAATGGCGCCCATAACAGCTTGGCCCCAAGCGGTAGAGCATAGACATGCTGATATAAGTTTATTAATTTGCACTTTTACATCTTTGTCAATATTAATTAATTCATAATAGCCACCCCGAGAACCACATCTAATAAGAAAACATAGATTGATTGTTTTCTATAGAGATTTTATTTGAATTCATTAAGTGAAAACTTACTCTCCATGCCAACCTTTCGATGCTGAATGAAATGAAGCTAAAATAAATTTGAAATAGAGAAAAACAAAAGCAAAAAAATGTTGCTATTTTTAATACCTAATTCCATTTGATTAAATGGAGCGCCGAGATCCATCAGTACTTTTTTAAATGAAAAAAATTTTGAGCCTGATAAATATACATTTTCTTGATAGACTTCATCAGCCATAACAAATAATTGATGTTTATGGGCTGAAATTTAAAAAAAAAGATTATTTATCTATGAAAATAAACATTGCAGAGTTGCCTACCGAAACGAAGTACATTTTCAATGTTTTCACGTGAAAGTACTTGACCTAACAGGAAAACAAATTTCGAATCCAACTAGAAAAAAATCTTCAGCGCTTACCCGTAGGATTTCCCGGGTTGATAATTACAATACCACGCGGTTCACATCGTTCTTTCGATTGATTTATTGAACGTTCAAGTTCATCGATATTCAACGCCCAATTATTGTCTTCATCAAGATAATATTCAATTGGATGAGCTCCATATTCCGATAAGGTAGCACTATACAATGGATATTGAGGAACAGGAATCATCTAAGAATCAAAAAATATAATAAATAATTTTCTCATCGTCGAACTTACGATTCCCGATGGCTTCTTTTGATTATTATTCATTAAAAGTTTGATAACAGTTTTGATGCCATCTGACGCTCCATTACAAAGATAAATATTGTTCGAATCTGATGGATAACCATCACGTTGTTGAATGTAATTTGCAATATCTTGACGTATAGTTATAATACCTTGACTTTCGGTATACGAACCAAGACTTTTTCCGCCACATACAGACAATAAACGCTCGACTTTTTCTTTTATATCTGATGGGAAATTCGGCGATTTCAACAATTCAGGATAAGTACAACCAGCTACGAACTAGAAATTTTGAAATGTTATTTTTTCTATTTCATACGAAATAAATTCGACTACGAACCTGTCGAATGTATGTCAATGGTACTTGATTGCCGCTTGCATGACAATCGCCAATATTAGCTCGAATAACACGGTCAAACGGAAATTTATGAGTACCCTAAAAAAAAAAGGAAACGGAACTTCTTTCATTGTCTATTCTTATCAGCAGTGATTCATATAGAAATAAACAAGTTCTCTGCTCCTTACCTTTTATGATTCTATGTATATTTAGATTTATCACCTGTTCGAAGAATTATCTAAGCTCAGAAAAGATGTACTTACTGTTGATAGTCGCTCTTTTGTTAGACTTAAAAGCAATTAAATGAAAAGATATTTTAATTACCTTCAATTGTTTTTCGATTTCTCCAGCGCGAATAACGATTGGACCTATTGTCACAAAACCGAAATCATTGAAATCTACGGTAGAAAAAGATTTGTTTACCTCGAACGGCATATTCAACTTCTTTGACAAGCGGATTGAGATTTTGTAAAGTTAAAGTTGAATGAGATTTTTGTTCTTTTCGTGAGATTAAACCAACGGCAGCCAAGATTCGAGGTGAACTTAGAGACAGTAATCGATTATTTATTCGTAGCATGTCTATTATTTTGATCTAACAATAAACGAATTTAGTTATACGGCAAAATAAAATAGGAGAAAAACAAATAAATAGAAAAAATATGTATCAGGACAAAAATGGGGTGTGTATGACGCATTTCATTAGTATGAGGATGTTCTCTTCTGATTGATCAATCATCGTGCACATAGAGGGCGCAATTAAATTTAGGTCTATCATGAGGATTGTTGTTTCCATAGTTGCAATAAAATTTATGGCTACTTTTCGATTAACAGATATTCAAGCGTGATCAGATAATCAATCTGGAAATACTTTGCTTTTTTTCACAATGTCAAAAGTTCTAAATGGAAAAATGCGAACAAGTCCAGCCCGGGAAGCTTACATCCGCCAAGTGCCTTATAATCGAGATAAAAAAAGAAATTCTTTTACAAGTTTACATTCATACGATGATAGCGATGTGGCTTATCGAAGTGCGCCGGAATATTTAAAACAATTAATGAATACATCAATGTCATCAAATGGACATTCAACAAGAACTTTAACACGAACACACAGTGCAAGCGACATAACATCAACGAGCAATTGTAAACAAAATAGTTGATATTATAGAGAATAATTAATTTAATATTTTTAGTAAATCGACCTGTTAGCGGAAATCCAAAATATAAAACACAAGAAGAATATTATGATGAAATTCAATATTTCAAAAAGGTTTGAGGAATTCGAGTCTCTTTAATTTATTTCTACTTTTTTTACATAGGAGTTAAAATTTACAAAAGATGATAATAATAATTTGCGAGCGAGAATTCGACGATTAGAAGAAGATAATGCACGTAAACGTAAAGAAATAGATAACTTTTATGAAACAAATAAGGTAGTATTTGTATCAATATCTTTAATAAAAAAAAAACTATTATGATATTTTTTCTCATCGAAGGACACTGATTTACGACGAACATCAGATGGTTCTACAAAATCGACTGCCGTACGTTAAGTTTTAGCTTTAACATATTTTTCAAAAAAAAATCTTTATGAATTTTAGAATGTTGTGATGAATTTGAAACAACGCTTATTTAAATTGGATTTACAATTAAAACAGAAAGAAGCTACAATTGAGTAAGTCGAAAAAAATTGATATGAAGCAAGAAAAACGATTTTCTTATTTTCTAGTGAAATGAAAACCGATCCACGATGGACAAAATCGACAGAAATAGAAATAATAAATCATGCTTTACTTAATGAAATTGAAAAGCTCAAATTAGAAAAACTAAACTTTATACAAAAGTAAGATACATGAGTTTTTCTCGTAGTTTATGTCATTATTAATCGAATTTGTTGTTTAAGTGATTATATGGCTTCTATTGATGAAGAAAAGAAAAATGCTGTACGCAAATTGGAAGCTGAAAAAAGAGAATTAAAAATAGAAAATGAAAGTCTAAAAAAAAAAGTTAGAGAATTGGAAAACCCGGGTAAGTCATTTTCAAGACGTCAGAGATAATTTCATGAATCAGTTGTTTTTTATTAGAACATGATGAACTATTATCAGCGCGTCGTCGTGTAAGTTTAAGATCTGCAAGAAATTCATTAGATCGGAAATCGTCTCCGAACTTTATTTTCGATTCAACAAAACTCATAGACTTAATTTTGTGAGAGTAGCAATTTTCTGATTTGATATCGGAGAGATGAATGTATATTTTATGTTACATATGCCACTTCGTTTGCACCAGGTAGATTTGACGGAATCTACAGAAAATTGTGAAACTTTTGTCTTGATAGTAAACTGTCAAATGCCAATGATGATCCACATAGAGAAATCGTCTTCAGCAAGATTCTACCCTGATAATATTCAAAATCGTTAAAAAGTCTATTGCAAAACCCGCTTTCATTATAGGATAGATATTAACAGAAACCCATCAGTACTCCGGACCCTGTTTTACGACTTTATTATTAATGTATCTGTCGTTTTTCTTTCGATAAATAGGATGATAGTCCCAATAAAGATTTACGTCGAAAAATTGAAGGCCTGAATGAAGCTTGCCGAGATTATCGAATGGAGCTCGAACACAAAAACGATGAACTTAAACAACTACGACATGAACGTGATCAATATCGTAAAAAATCCAGTCAGCTGACTGATGATCTAGAAGAATTACGAGCAGAACAAAATCGAAAAATGAAAACCAATGAAACGAATCGTTCATCGCCAATATCAAGTCGTGATGACGACAGAGGTAGAAAAGTTAATCAATCACCACGTTCACGTCACGATTCAAATCGGTCTGATGAATTTATTGTCAGGGATTCACAGTGAGTTAGAAACTTACTTTTACAAAGAAATCGACGTTGGACTTCTTTTTTTTTAAATCAAGTACACCTACACGGAAATCCAAAGAACACATTGGTTCACATTCACCATTGAGCTCAAGAAAAACAGCGATATCATCAACAGTACCGCCACAAAATTGGCGTCGTCATGGTTGGACTAGGTAAAAAAAGGAATTCTTATAAAAAATGTTTATTGTAATTCTTTGTTTCTATCAAGTTTTGACGAAGATCGCCTGAAACGTTTCCGTGAAAAACATGCAGCAACTATTATTCAACGAGGTTGGCGTGAACATAATAAATCATATAGAAGTTCGATTACATCTAAAACAAGACAAAACAATTTTGATAAAGTAAATCAACATTTCATACTGTTTAGCTATTTATTTATTTCTATTTCGGTTTTCAGCGCAACCCAAAGATTGGCGGAATGGTAGGTCTTTCTTATTCAAAAGTATTTCACATCTGTAGCGAACTAAAATCTTGTTTTATCATGAAAATGAGTTGTTAAGCAGAATCCTTCAATCTAAAATGGTGTCTATGATTTGCATTCTATCTAAATGAAAATATATTCTAGCCGATTATCACCAAATCACGCACTAATTAAGAGAAAAAAGTCTCATGCGATGACCCGTACGATTTGGCTACAAATTCCTCTCATCTCTGAACAATCTGCAAACAGATTCTTGTTTTTTCTGTATAGAAATCATCAGAGATCGTATCACCGCGAACCAGTCCACATAAATTCGGTTCGAATATTGATCATCTCGACAGTAGCTACAACAAAAATCGACCAACATCAGCTGGCACTTCGAATGAAGTAGGAAATTTTCTATGTGAATTTCAAATAATTAAAATCATTTGAATTTGAAGTCCGCTTTAAAAAGTGTGCAAGCAGCATTACGTGGATGTATTAAGCGACTTGACATGGGTAAACCTTCTCGTAGTCAGATTGATGATGATGACTTTATTCGGAAGCCATCAAAACAATTCGGACCACAATACGAAAGGTAAGAATTTCAATGGAAATTTGTATTTAATTTTCTGATGATTTTTTCAGTGACAGAAAACGAGAGAACTTTTTCAAAACTTCCATCACAGATAGTAATCGTCTTTACAATGGTAAAACAAATGTAAACAATTTTTTATCAGCATAAGTTTTATTCCTTTAGATAAAATTGGGTCGAATAGCCGTTTACCAATAAGCAATCGAGATTCAATATCGAATTTTGTAAGTCATATTCATACCTGCAGAAAATATTAGTCGTAGGATACATTGAAATCCAGCTCAATCTATCCAACGAAATATTTCCGATCAAAAACTTTGACTTATTTTCTACGATAATTTTATTTTCTAGCACCAATCCGCTTCACCGCCTCTTGATAGATATCGACCATTGTCACCGAATGTTAGTGGTGGAAGTGGTTCCAAACAGCCTATGCCCTATGATCGAAGTTCGCATTGTTATTCGATTGTGAAAAAATTCAAGAAATTGGCTTTATTTTATTTTTAGATAAATTTGGATTTGAAAATCGATCTATTCATGAATCGCCTTTGAAACCTGTAAGAACGCAAAAAAGTAGTTTTTATGTTTACAAATTTTTGTTTGTAGCAACGACCATCTTCGCCTTCGAACGATCATCGATCATCTCCACGTATGTCACCTGAAGATGCTCGACCATCATCTCGTCTAAGTAACACATCATTAAGAAAAAGTACAGCATATTCGAAACAACCACCGAAAAATGGCTATGATCATGACGACGACGATGATATTGAAGGTTTTTAATGAGTTTTATTTGTATAAATTTTCAAACCAAATCAAATACACAAAATAGACAGTCTATATCATTCAATGAATTCTTATTAAAATTTGTAACGCCAATCGGCTGAATAAGGATACGAGGCATAATAATCTAAAACAATAAAAAAGCATGGCCAGATAAATTTTTCTGTTTGTTTGTATTCTTCATTTTTGTTGATTTTACCTGATGCGTGAGCTGGCATGGGAAAATTTGTAGTGGGTGGTGGCGGCGGTGGTGGATAGGATGAACAAAATAGTTCATTCGATGATTCTAAAATAAATCGCTTTAGAAGAAAAAGGTAATAAAATAATAATTTAAAAATACGTGACGGTGTTGCTATTGCTGCTGCGCTTGTCATATCAAAATCATTTTTTATTAACGCTTGCGTTGAATTTGATGTTGGAATAAATTCATTTGAATTATAATTTAGATAATTATTCGATGTATATATTGCATTCCATTTAGCACGACGTTGATCAACATAAGCCTTTGAAGAAAAAAAATCATTCGTAGAATAGAAACGAAAAAAAAGAAGCATAACCCACACTGACATATCGCTGTTAATTAGGAGCGTAATCAGAAAAGAAATTCTTGGGCATTGGTCGAAATTATCGTGCGAGGAAGGACTCCCGCTTCTTACTGTTAAAGCTTTCGCTTGTATCTTCTTGCGATTTAAAATTAGGTAACCCTCGATTTTCTATAGCCGATAGAATTGTTTACTACATGTGTGGGATACATGATGGACATGGAAAAAAAAAGAATCACTTTGTTTTACTTACTTTAATAATTGATTCTGTAAGACCTGTCTGTTTAACAATAGATTCGATTTGTGCATGATCAGCCCATGGGTTATCTTTGAAAAATTTATCCAAAAATTCGATTTGTTCGATTGAAAAATGCTTTTGATCCAACAAATCTAAAGAAACTGAATTAAGTTCACATACGACTACCAAACAAGTGTCATTATTTCAATTCCGCGGAGAATTGAACAAACAAAAAAGAATTTTGACAGTAAGACTAATGGTATGTCTGAATAGACGATGACAAAAGGAAAAAAAAGAGAAATCTCATACCATTATGATGGTTTGTACGAGATGATGAACGTTGTTTTATAGTTGAATATTCATATTGAGAATGATTAAGCAAACTATGAATACTATAGACATTCGGTGACGATGATACACTTATAGGATGACTTCGGCTATCATCTTCAGTCGTTGTTGCTGTTGGCGACGAACTATTATTTGAGCCGCCACGATTTCGTACAATTCTAAGATACAAAAAAAAAGAGATTGTTTTTTTCTTGTTTTCTTTTCATTTCCATATTAATTTTATACTAATGAACTTTGACACATAGATCATCCTACTTCTTTTTAAGATTTAATTGAGTAGAAAATTTTTCGTTTAGACAAACATAATAGATAGCCTATTGGGATTATTAGATACGACAACATATGATCCTATCTATTCAATCGTAGCATTTTTGATTGGAAGATGAACAATTTAATTGAATGAACTGTACAACAGGAGAACTCAGATTGTTTTGTATCCTTTGATTGATGAATTCATGCATATAACGGAATAAGTTACTTCATTCTTTTTTTGAACATCAAGTCTCTATTCCCACCTGTTTCTTTAATGCATGATTATGAAGCGAGAAAAAGTGTCATTTCGAATCTTCAATCAAAAAAAAGAAAAACACGATCGTCGCGAATCATTAGTTACATGACAATCAAAATCGTACTATTGTTTGATGAGAAATTTATGTACTACGATAAAATTTCAATTAATCTTATGTGAATTTTTCTTTTATTTTTACCTATTTATTGAACTAACACTTGGAACTTTATCTGCATCACATATTCCATCGGCAATCAGACGTTCTCGAATTTCCCATGCAAACATTGTTGGAGCTTGGCTTTTATAATTATTTATAGCATCGACTACTTTAGGTGTTGCTACTTTTGGTTTACTTCCGCCGATAATTCCCGGACGAATTGAACCTGTTTCATGATATCTAAAAACGAAGAGCACAATTAAAATCTAATTTTGTTTTCTTCTCTAGAAACCTTTTTACCTTCCTAGAATTTTACTTACACAACCATGTGATACTCGTAATTGACGACTGATATCACATGGGCGTACACCTTGCTTAGCTAAATCGACGATCGATTGACGAACAGAATCTGGCAAAGGTCGTCCATTAACAAATACTCCGCCAAGTTGATTAATCCCTCCATGCCCTATACATATGGATAAAAAAAATGACTCTCATGATTCATTGGAGCATAAAGAGATACAAAAAAAAATGAAGAAAATACCAAGTACCTACCGAATTTGGAATATCTGTATTGAGCTGCAACGAATTGGTTGAACGGAAACATGGGTTTGCACAGTAACAAGACTCTTGTTCACAAGCGAGAGATAGTCTTGAAAAAGCAATGAAGGGAAGAGAGATTGCAATAGAGCGTTACTCTGTTATATGTATGATAGATTGAATATTTCTCAAGCGCGTACACTGTGTCGAATGAAGAGAAAACCAATGACTCGTTTCTTCTTACTCCTGCTGTTCCAGAGAAAAAAAAGAGAGAGAGAGAGAGAGAGAGACAGAAAAAGAAGAAGACTTGATTAAATGCGACGACAATGATTATTGTAGCGAATCGATATGCATCAGTAGTAGTTGAGAGAGAGAAGAAGAAAAAAAGAGCACAGGCTCGTTTTCTCTGTCTCTCTCGTTTTTGCTCTCAAAGGAATTGAATATAAACTAACTTTGTTGTTCTTCGTTTAATAGATTAACTGACGACTTCCGCCTACTTTAAAATCAGAAAAAGAAAATTTAATTGTAGTTTTTAACCAATCAAAATTTAACATAGTCGCTTCAGCCAATCCGGTTGAAATTAAACTTAATTTTCAAGTTTATTATCTAATTTTGAGAGCTCGTTAATAATGTAACATCATTTAGTATGAATGGAAAAGAAGATGTTCATTGTCGACGATTGCACATTGACACCGGTCTCTCTCTCTCTCTCTCTGTTAATCTTTGTTGCCATTGTCCCGTGGGAACAACTTGTTGCGAGACATTTTAACACTTGTCAGAAATAGAAAAAAAAATGGAAATATCAAATATTTACAACAGCAAATCATTCAACTCAATTTTCTTTTAGAATTCTCTTCTATTTGATTGATTTTGATCCTACACATGCATTTAATTAAAAACAATGCTCGTTATTTTTCAGAATACTAATTCAAATAAAAGTTGTTCGATATGCTTCCATGAGTTTTTTTTCTCTCTTCACTACTCTGCATCTGTGCAATTTTTTTTTGTCTATAATGGAATTAAAAAAAGCAGACAATATGCGCGAAATCATTACAGTGAATATGAACAAAGAGATGAAAGATGTTTTATCAAAGCACAGGAGAGTAGATAATCGTATTAGTTGATTCATTTTTACGAAAAAACAAAACAAATCATAAGTTTTAGTTCAGAACGCTGAAGCATAAAATAAAGTAACAGCAAAAGGACACTTTTTGTTACTTCTATTACAGTCGACTGTGAACTAAAAAATGATTCCACAACAGAGTCGCTTTTCTTATCACTTAATTTATTTTATAGGATTCATTAGTAATGAAGAGAACCAAGAGAATAACACAATTCTCAGCCATTTAAAAAAAAAAAGTTTCGTTTTTCGAAGAACTGGTAACACCATTCACTAGACAACACTTCACTTCAACAAACTGTTGATGTGATATATCTTATTAGGGTAGAATTAAAAAAGATTAGCACCTACCCATAAAGTTCGATGCTAAAAGTTAACGTATTTACCATCAAAATATAGAGTATTTTATATTTTATCTTTCAGAAGGCTAAGGCTTGGCGAATCGTGTGTTGAACAGTTGGACTTGCTCAGCGAAAGGCTTATTCGTGTGTCTCCGAATGTAAAATTTATTTCTGAACAGAATCTCACAAAAATTGTTATTAAAACTGTTCTGACCAGCATTGAGTAGATGTTAATCTTTTCATTTCTGTACCGGTAGGAAAAACGAAATCCTCTCGTTATTTCAATTAGTCCGAGAAAAATTCCGTATTTCAAATAATTATTTCGTCGTGACGAATTTTGGTATTATTTCAAACAAATAGTTTTTCTTAACCTGTCTCTTTTTGTTTTGAAGAATACATCTTTTTTATTTAAGAAAAGAAAAAAGAATGCAATTTAAATCGAAAAGAAAACGAAAGAGAGAAATATTGTTAACTAAATATAATAATAATAATAAATCAGTGTGTTTAAAAGACATGAGAAATGATCGTATAAATTTTTTTTTCTGAGTTACATAAATATGACCAACATAGACAACAAATTATAGTCAGGTCAAACGAGAGAGAAAATATATTTGACACAATCAGAAAGCCACGTAAAGAAAAATTCAACTAAATGATAGAAAATGAAAAACTACAATAATACTAGATGGCATTGTGAGATTAAAGAAAACGAACAAAAAAAGCAAATGCAAAAAAGAAAGCTTAGTTTTTTGTGTTGTTTAAAAAAAATATGTTCTATTCTAAGGCGATCGGAAGGAAATTCATTGTTAACGAATCATGATAGCATTTCCTTTTAAGGCTTAAATACGGCTACTTTTTTTTAAAAATGATTCACAACTATTCATCACACTGTTCTGAAAGAAACCGATAGTCTATTTATATATTTATATGTATATATAATCTTCTCTATAAAGTCTACAGATAATCAAAGGCACAGGAATCTAGTTTCAATAGCGTGGTCGTGATGAGCGTACACACGCACTCGGCGATTGAGAACCGAGAAGAGATGGCGATGACGATGATGCGGCTACAGCAGCTGCAGCTCGCATTGAACGTAAGGCAATCGATGGTGATAGGGTGCGTCGAGTTGGCGAACGGTATCGTACAGGTGCTTCAGTTAGATCTGTTAATCGCTTTGTTTCATGTTCCAACAGAACAGGATCAAGACAATATGGATCATGAGAAACTAATGCTATCGAATCGGCTATTTCACGACGAACAGCACTGCTTTCATCGTTGCTTGTTAGTGCGCGATTTAGCAGTGATTTACGACCACGCATTTCTTGATGAAGTTGCTCTTTAAGTGTTGTTATCTAATTGATAATATTTGATTTGTGATTGAAGAGAGAAAAAAATCCGTGAGACTTACCTGTTCTTCAAGCCCTCTAACACGAGCACGATGTTCTTTTTCTCGTCCTTCTAAAGCACGTTCAGCTGCGGATTGCGATGAACGAATACGGGCAGTTTCAACTTCAGTTTCACGGCGATTGCGTGTGTTAAAATCAATTAAACTATTAAGAAAAATAATTTTTACATCGCATATCCTGCACAATTTAATCTCTGAAGTTTATTAAAATTAACAAATGTAGTTCATAAATTACTGTTGATTTTGAGTCGGAATTATTTAGGCTACGGTCTTCAGTAGAGCCCATCGGGTCTTGGCCTGAAAATGTTACTGATTGACAGAAAAATTTGATCCATCTACTAATATTTTCTCAATTTATTGCTCGATTAGAAAAAAGTGTCTTGAGAGTTTTAAGAATATCTTTACATGCTGGACCCGATGGGCTCTAGCCCTACGACCCGGATTCTAGTCTGCAGAAAACTTCTTGAGGAATTTTGACATCAGGAACAATTCGAGTTCATAATGGACTAACTTACCGCTGTGCATGTTGATGTTCAGATTCGTTAAGAACAGATTGTAAATTTTCAACTTGTCTTTGTAGAGATAAGTTTTCTTCTTCGACTCGACGAAATTGTCTATCGATTTCAGCGCGATCCCATGAACGAACAATATCTTCTGTAACAAGACGGTCTCGTTCAACCTTTAGTTTTTTGTTTTTAATATGAAAAATAAAATAATATTTCATTCTGTTTTCAATCATCGAACAATCAACAGACCTTATCTAATGTTTTCTTCAAAACATTTTTATCTTTTTCTAAACGTAATTTTGATCGTTCAACATCACGTTTTTCAACATCAAGGTTGCCTAATTGTCGTTGAAGGTGACTACTTTTTTCCTGTAAAGCTTGTTTATCAGCGGTTAACATGGAAATCTTTTGAATTGCTTCTTGTTCGCTCTCTTGACGTTGAACAAGAAGCTGTACGAAAAAAAAAAAACGTACATTAAATATTATAAGTTTTTTCACTGTCTATTAAATATTTACTGTATTCGCATTTCGTAATTGATTTTCTAAATCATGACGTCTCATTTCCGAATCAGTAACTTCATTTTGAAGATGATGTACACGTTCAAGTAATTCATGATTTTGTTTTTTAAGGTCACCGATTTGTGATCTAAATAGAGAATAGAATTTTGTCTTCTTTTCGAAATTTATTTATATATATTTTACCTTGCTTGTTCAAGTTTTTCTTGTGCAACTCGTCTTTCAGATTCACTGCTTTGTAAAGCATTTTGTATGCTACCAAGTTTTTGCTGTAAATCAGCTGCTTGATAGTTTGATTGTGATAATGTTTGGTTGAGTGATTGTACACGCGTTTTCAAACTTGATTCACCTTCTTCAACTTTAGCTAATGTTAATGAAAGACGATCAACACTTAATTGTAATGATTGACATTTTTCTTCGCGTTCCTGTTTGAAAAGAAAATTATTAGAAGAAGAGAAAGTTGTTAGGTTTTTCTTACTTGAACTTGTCGAACTAATGCATCGCATCGTTCTTGATGCACTTGAATTTCAGTGTCCTTATCGGTCAAGATCATGTTCAAACGTTGAATTTCACCTTCTAAAGCTCGTTTATTCATTTCGAGCTCAGTTGCACGAACATCACTTTCGTCTAATGCTCGTTTCAATTGACGTTTATCATCGGATAGACGAGATTCGCTTGATTTAGAAATGCCCATTTTTTCCTATTAAAAGGGGAAAGAAAATGTTTTACGTCGAAAGTAAATTTTCAAAACATACAATAATTTGTTTCTTGTCATTTTCAAAAGCGGCTAATTGTCGTTCAAGTCCGCCGATTTGATCTAACATTGTTTTACGTTCGCGTTCACTTTTTCGAATGGTTTCCTCTTGTAATACCAAAGCACTTTGGGCTCCTTGCAAACGAGTATCAACGCCTTTCTTGTCTAAGAAAATCGAAACAACGATTGATTCAAGTGAAACAATATAACAAAACACAGATTTCCCTAAACATTCAAATTGAACTGATAATTCGTACCTTCTTCATAAGATACAAGTGTCTTTTGTAATTGACTAAATCGTTGTTCAGTTCTTGAAAGATTTTCTTCACATTCTTTCGTTGTTCGTCGAAGTTGGGTGACTTCCACTGTTCGAAAGAGAAAAATTTAATTCCTTGATTTTTGGTCAAACTGAAAAATTTCTTACCAACACAATCATCACGTTCACGTTCTGTTGTAATAAAGTTTTGAACAAATTCTCTTAATGCTGTACGAATTTGTTCGGGATCAATATCAGCAACGTCAACAAAAGTTGAACCTGGCGATTGTTCATCATCTAAACCTGGCGAATATGAACGATGATGATGTGGACTTCGCGATGTTCGACGTAGAATAGGCGATGCGCGATTTTCATTACTATCGAAACCTTTTGTTGGTGAAATTGGCCGACGACGAACATTCGGACTTGGTGAACGACTTCGAAGTCTTGAACCACTACTACTGCGTGGCCCATAGCCAATTGAACGACGTAAACTGGACACAATACTACCTAGTTTATATTCAGCATCACGTTTGGCTCCTTCGACACTGAATATAAAGAGAGTTCGCCGTGTTTTTTCTCTAAGGTAAATATTTGAAAAGGTTTTATTACCGTGCTAATTGTGTGTCAAGCGCAGCTGTTCGTCCTTCGGCACCTGATAATGCAATACGTAACTCTGAAATCATTTGATTGGCGCCATCGAGTGCTAATTCAACATTTCGGCGTTCGTCGATTGCTTTACGTTCTATAAAAATGACAAAACAAAGAATGACTCGAAAAATCATTCGACTAATTTATTTTACCGAGACGTCGAGCATCTTCAACAGCCAATTTAAAATCGCGTTCTTTCGATCGTTGTTCATCTTCTAATTCAACATAGTGTCGCTGAATATTGGCTAACTCTTTGCGTAAAACTTCTCGTGATGCTTCAGCTTCAACAAATCGTTGTTTCTGCCCGAATACTTCACGGCGCATTTCGTCTTCGCGCTGTTCATCTTGTCGGACACGATCCGCTAATTCTTCTACTTCTTTAGATTTCTTCTTGGTTTCACCGTCGAGCATTTTAACATGGCGACGTAGTTCTTGTAATTCACGTCGAGCTTCCAATCGAGAACGTTCAACATCACGTAAATTATGACGTAAATCATTGATATCTTTTTGATTTTGACATTTCTGTTCTTCGAGGACTAAAATATAGATTAATTTACAATGAGAATGGGAGAGATTAGGCATTAGAGTGTGTCGGATTCTACCCATCGAACTGTGCTAAAGAGAAGAAGAAAAAAATGAATTCTTTAAATATTTACCGATAATTCGTTGTTTAGCTTCGTCTAAGAATTGTTTCAAATCGATCTTTTCATTTTCAACACTCTTCAATTTCGCACGTAAATCATCACTTGAACGGAATGTTAAATCTTTATCGCGTGTTTCATCTTGTAAGTTACGTTTCAAATCTTGTATTTCTTTTCTTTGTATATTAATATTTTCTTCGAATTCTCTAATATGTCGATTGGCTTCAATTAAATCACGTTTCAATTGGTCACGATTATCTTCAGTTAACTTTAATTGTGTTTTGATTTCTGAATTTTCGTGACTTTGCAATTGAATTTTTTGACGTAATTGTTCAAGATCATCACTTAATGTTTTAACTTCACGATCACTGGCAACAGTAGTATCTTCAAATTTTAGATGAAGTTTTTTCAATTCATCTTGTAATGATACAATCACTTGTCGCTCTTGTTCGCGATGTAATGTTGAATCACGGCGAAGTTTATCATATTCCACTTGTAAACGTAATAGATCATCTTTTGTTATTGATAATTTTTCGGCTAAGGCATTACGTTCCGTTTGTGCGATTGAAAGAAGCTAGAAATATGATTTAAATTAATATTCAAGGATACCTCTTATGATGGTAAACTGCATAGAAGTTCTCTTGAAGGAACAATATGACACCGGATAAGCGATGAAGAGCAATTCAATCTGATGTTAAGTTTTACTCTTTCATTTCTGAGTATTCATATCGATTTACTTGAAAAGTAATTGGATACCGAACACTAGATACTATATATCGAAGTGAATAGGATACAACAACAAAATTACCGCATAGCATCAATGATCCGAGGTTAGTCGATAAGAGGCGCGTACTGAATTTCAAACATAGCAGATAGGAATATAGGGCAATGGAATTATGTTGTCATATCGTATCACAACTTCATTGGTTGATATTCCTCTACGAGATTGAGTCATGCAAACCGTTTCACATCGATGCGATTACATCCCGAAACTGTTTATAACGGTCGAAATAACTGTGAGCTAACAGCAGACTTTGCTCGACTTCTCATTTCTATGAGTGGTACAGTGGGATCGTTTAACACCAAATGTTTCTACGCTGAAAAACAAAACTTTTGATATAGACAGCCTAAAAAGGGTTTCATATATCAAAACTTTTATTTTGTCAGTATATGTTAAGAATGAAGATCCAAAGCAGAATCCTCCTATCTTACTTTTTGTTTTTCATTTTCAGCTTCAATTAATGCTTGATCACGTTCTGTAATAGCCGTCGCTAATTCGTAGTGTAAATCGTCCTTTTCTCTTTCGAATCGTTGTGATGAATCATCTTTTTCTTTTGTAAATTGTCGAATTGTTTCTTCTCGAGCCAATTCTAATTCGCGACGAAGTTTTTCGCGTTCACGAGTCATACGCTCAACATCCTCTTCATGAGCGCTACGATGCTGTTGAACAGTTGCTTCTTTTTCTTTTTCTAATTGTGCTAAACGTTGTTGTAGTTGATCACGTGTGCGAGCTGATTTCTCAATTTCAGCATTTAATTCAACATGAAGCCGTTGAATTTCTCCTTGAAGTTGTTCTTTACGTAATAGTAGTTCTTGATTTTCACCTTCGAGTTGTTGTCTTTTAACGTCAAGTTGACTGATTATCGTTTGAGCTTCATAAAGATTGGTTTCAAGAGCTTCTTTACTGCAAATAAAAATGAAATTTTATTAAGCAAAGACAACAAGAAGAGCCATTGACATACTCGGCCCGTAATGCGCTGATTGTCTAAAAGAAAAATAGAAAAAAAATGAGAAGTTATTTTTTTGAATGAAAAGTTTTTCAATTATTTACCGAGTTCAATGTTTGATTGTCACGCTCAGTACCGGTAAGGTCAACAACGAGATTGCCACGTTCTTTCGTTAATTCTTCTTTTTCCTTATTTAACCGTAGGTTATGTTCGCTAAGCCGTTCAATATCCTTCTTAGCAGCAATTAAATCTTCGGCTAAAGTATTTTTCAATCGAGTCATCTATAATAAAAAAAAAGAAGGCCTATGCATATATCGAGACGTTAGTATCGAGTCGATGTTTACCTGTTGAAATTGTTCGATAACTTCAGATTTATCTTTATTAATTATATTCAACTCTTGCTCGATTTGTTGACGGCTAACTTCAGTTAATTGAAGTCGATGAAGAATTGCTAAAAGAAGTCATTCTATTATTTTAGAGTTCGTACAACAAAAAAACATCTCTTCTGACTAGATAGTTATTCTGTATGTAAATCGATATGCATCAAAAGTAGTTTTTCTCGTAACGTTCAATGATAAACTTTAACTATCAAAACGAATGAGTCGGATGGATATGTACTCAAAATAAAGCCAGTGAAATTGTTTGTTCTAGCTATGATACTTGGTCGTTATTATGTTGAATTTCTACTTACTATCTCGTTCATTCTCAACATCGATTTTCTCCTGTTCGACTTTGACGAGTTCCTAAGAAATAAATCAAAGAAATTTGTTTTTAATTATTCAAAAAAGGTAATATACCTGGCGAAGTGATGATTTGTCTTGTTCAGCATCAGATTTTTCATGATGAATACAATTCTTTTCTTGCTCGACCTAAATATAGAATTTAATATAAAAATATAAATTTAAATTTACGTACCAAAAGAATGATTTTATTCAGTTCAATTTTGTCTTGAGCAAGTCCCTCGTTAAGTGATTGAATTTTACAGAGAAGATCTCGTAAAGCTCCACTTTCACTACGTTCTTTGCTAAGATCAAGTTCAATTTCAGCTCGATACGATTCTGAACGTGAGAGTGCATCAGCTAATGGAAATAAAAACACATAGATAAACATTTTTTTTTGTCTTTTGACACAACAATCTACGTACATAGAACGTGTTTTTCTTGTGTTAATACATCTCGTGATAGTTTTTCCTTATGATATTGTTCTCGTAATTCGTTCACATCGTTTTTCAATTGTGAAATTTTATTTTCAAGATTTTCAATAACTTTAATGCAACGTTCATTTTCTTTAACTTGTCGAATTCTGTCCTTCTGTAGATCTTCTTTCTCTTCTCCGACTATATCTCGTTGACGTTGTACTTCGGTATTGACTTGTTGTAAACGGTCAATATCAGCCCGTAATGTATCAATTTGAGAATTGAGTGTCTTAAAAAGAAATAAAAAATAAAAAGTTTTATTTGGCAAAAAAATGGCTTTTTGTCGACAGCTAAACGGTATGGTTTTAGCAAAAAACGATCGTATTGATCTGACAGTGGCGCCATCTATTGAGATTCTGAAGTAATTCTGTCATAGTTATTTAAACAATAGATTAAATTCTACACCTGACGACCGAACAGAAAAGCTTTGATAAAGAAATTCCAATATGATTTCAGAGCGAACGAACAGCTAGATGATAGTTAGAAGCAAATCTATCAGTACTTTTGATAAAATGTTGAAAATATTGAGCAATCATAAGAAAACATTTTTTTCAACTAGTTTTCGCTCTTGAAGAAGCCACCTGTTGTCATAACTAGACGTTATTAATACATGTTCTATTTCAGCTACGGGTTTACATTGTGTTTCCATTAGAAAAAAAAACAGAGTTAAAACTTACAAGGCGAATCTTTTCCATATTTGTACGTTCATGATGCGATGTTTCCAATGCATTCTTCGAACGATCACGTTCGTGCGCTGTATCATCAAATTGTCTTCGTAATTCATCAATTTGTAATTTATAACTTGTTGCTTGCTGTTCGAAATGACGACGATCAGCATCACATTGATTGAATTGGTCCTTTAATTGTTGAACTGTATCACGTGAACTTGATAATTTAGTTTGTAAATCATGAATCTTGAGAAAAAAAGAAAGAACATATTAAACAATAATAAAGTTTTATTCAAAAAAAAAAAATTTATTTACTTGAACTTGCCGTTTATTTAATGCAGCATGAACAGCACTAAATGTACTATCAGCAAATGATGGTGAAATATTTCGTGAACGCGGTAGCGACATTTGACGTTGAGGTGAAACAGATCGAGGCGAACGTAGGCTAAAAAAAGTATATATTGCACTTCAATTACAAGCAAGAGCTAACTAGATCTCGACATCAATATATATACATATATATATATATATCGGATTCAAGAGAAATACTATTGAAATTAAATGAGATCTTACATAAGAATGACTACAGTAAACATTGACAAAAGATGCCAAGTGGATCATAATGAATGGTCATTGTTTACATTTCATTTTATGTTATTCACTAGTTTAAATATGTACGTAACTTATGAACAGACGAACGAAATAAATCAAAAGGCTAAGCATAGTTGCTTGTTGAAATATCCTTAGACCTCTAATAGCATTCGAATTTAGTAAATTTTGTTTTACATAACGACCTTTCTAGCACTATTATTGACGAAGCATTTAGATAAACTTCAAAGTCATGAATTTCTAATTGATGAAAGAAAACAAGTAATTCATCATGTACCTGACATTTGTTTTTCTCTGCATAGTTTACACAATCCGATTCGATGATGAAAAGCAATTAGCAACCGTTCATGTAAGTACATCATCACTTCTCACATTCCAAGAATGCTCGAGATACTCCTCATCAGCAAACATCACCTACGTGCCAGTTTTTCTTTTCTTCTAATCTTAATGTATTCAACCGGTCGATCGTTGATTTCGAACGCGCAAGGTGCGCAGTCGAAAAAACAATGCTTTTGAAATCAATCAGAAGCAGCGCTGGCTTACTTTTCGTTCTTTTTGGATAAGCACATTCGGGAGACAAAGGTGGGGTTGCCTTCGGCACTTATCGACAAACATTCAGGTGCATAATTTTTCTAGATTTTGCTTACTAAAAAGAACGAAGCTGTTTCGTCACTACATAGCATAATCATAAACGTCCTTAAAGAATTCAATTCGTTCGAAATGATATTTTTTTTATCACATGTACATACACATTAAAAAGAATTTTATGCGTATATTTACATTGTAATAATTTTTATTAAAAAAAAAAAGCAGAGAAGAACTTTTATTTTCAATTGCATGTAAAACAAAATTAGTCGTGTCCGGTTTAAAACTGGTTTTAAAAAAATAAATACTTCGTTGTTTCTCTTGCTTTTAGCGTTTATTTTATTTTTAAATTAAGAAAAATAAATATTAGATGCTTCTGTACGAGACGGACATCAACTATAAAAGACAATGATTGCTATCTGAGAATTAGGAACAATAAAAAAGTAAAAAAAGAGTGAAAGAATGCTAGCTATTTTTTGTTTCACAAGTCAAATGTTATTTCAAGGTTAATACAAGTTGTTATTATATTTTTTTTAAGGGGGACAGAGAGACATGAAGCCTTGAAGAAAAGTCATTTTACAGCATCGCACTTTTTTTGAAACCCTTTTTTGCCTGTTTAAATAAGCTAAAAGAAGCCATTGATTACGTCTCTAAAAGTCTATATTTTTGTTGATGACAAGCGAAATACATGTGTTTCTATCAAATAAAACTCACTAATTAAGTTGTTGTTTTTTTTCGTAGTAAGCTTGTTCAAAAATTAAAACGTAATACGAAAATTCAAAGGAAACATACCGGCCATAAGCACGCTCGGGTGATTCGAATCGTTCGACACCTCGTATTGGTGATAGACGACGTGGTGATGTTCGTCCTGCATCTTCTACATCGAATGTATAATCTTCATCATTGAGAATAGCCTGGGCGATGTCCCGCAATCGTTGATGAACTCGGTCTCTGTCATCACTGACATCCCGCGTCGCACGCAAATCCACATTCGCCGAAGAATTTTCCTATAATAACGATATCAGAGTAGCTTGAGGTTTTATTTAGTATCCTTTTAATACATATATAAACATCAATCAATCGATTCAATAGGAACGAAGGGTCAAGAGAAAAAAGAAACAAGAGTTGCGGAATATGAATCGTTGAAAAAACAATAGACAATGGAAGCAAGTATTGCTTTAGTCATTTTCTTTTAAACACTTGACCAAGAATATTCATTGCGGATCATATATATATATATAGGCACACGCAAGCAAGAAGAATATAAAAGAGGTTTAATGATGACAATCATATTCATTTCTTCATACCTGGGCTCGTCGAAACATTACGATAATGGTCAGACAGGAACCGCAAACCAAATCAACAATGTTGATGAATGAATGAAAACGAAATGAGAGGAGGAGAAGAAGAAGAAGAAGAAGAAGAAGAATAAGAGAAGAGAATCGCTGATGGTGAAGGTGGTGGTACTTATGCACACCGCACGACGCTGTTGAAAAGAGCTTTTTTTCTCTTTTTCTCTCGATAAAATATTTTCAATAAAAAAGAAAAAAAAAGAAATGCCAAACAGCAACAGTAGCAGCGGCAGCATCTTATTTCATTTCTGACTTCTTTTGCTCCTAGCTACTGTCGGGGCTTCAGTGAAATCAAACAAGCAAGATTTTGTCAAAACAGAAATTTGAGCAAATTTTGTAAACAACTACTAATGAGCCTATTTGATATTTTAACAAAGATGCGCAGTTGTTAAGACTATTGTCGTCGTCTCATGTTCGATCTTAGCTAGTGTTCAAGGTAACACAAGTGGCGGCGTTGATAGTATTTTTCATCAATTACAACCGTCTACTGATGTGTTATCATTAATTTTGTTCGAACACGATTTCTACTCGTTACTATCTCTCTCAATTTCTAATAGGGCTGTCTCAGACATTTTTTCTTCTCTTTATCAATAATCATCAGAAAATATATTTATAGAAATTTGGCCTAGAAAAAAAGCCGTGCTATTTTGTTCTCGGGAATGGAATATTTATTGAGAGTCGAGAAACAAATAATAGATTTCAATAATAAATATGTAAATTAGGCTTCGACACTCACCAATCCAATCGCACTGCGATGCAGCATCTCGTCTACAGTAGTGTACCGCAAACAACAACTGATCGGCAACAACTAACAACAAAAGTAGTGGCGATGGTGGTAGTTGTTGTTTGATCTTTCTCTCCAGCTACTGACAGCAATGCCACTAGTGCAGTGTAAACAATTGTGGCCTCTACTGTGTAATTTATTAATGGGCTTCTTTTATCAAAATACATTTTCTTCTTTGTCAATTTCACTTTTTTTCCTCTCAATCATTCGTTGCCTTTTTTGCTTAAATTTATTGAAGCATATAGTTTTATGAAACTACGACAATGTCAATAAATAGGGAACGCGTAAGAGAGAAAACGAAGTATTTGATTGCCGACGCAATCAATCGCTATTGCTAGCAATCAATGTTGTTTTTGATTTGTAAATAGAAGGGAACGACAAGCAGAAAAACGAAACTTCTATTAAACAAAACGGCATTAGTTTAATCGTTACAAGTATCTGTTGAAAAACGAAGTACGGTTTCTTCCGTTTTTTGTAAAAGAAAAATCACAGATTGTACGAACATGTATGTTATTTTTTAGATGAGATAAAAAAAAAGAAGAGAAACGATGTCTATCGTGAATTGAAACATGGAGAGTTTGTTTTTCCAATGTTCGATATTGATTAAGTAGTTCTCTTTTTGTTCTCATGTCAGAATTCTTATTTAAAGGAAATCGTAGACAAGGTCGAACAAATAGCAATTGATGCTACGCATTATGACACATGTATTAGTAAATTTTTTCGAAGAATAAGAAACATTTTTTAGGTTTTCAAATTCAAATCATGAAATTTCAAAAGCTTCTCTTCAACTATAACTATAGACTAAAAAAAAGATTCTTTTTTCTTTCAAACTCCAATGACATTAGACTTACTGTCAGTTGATTGCCACGCGTAAGGTTTGAGATAGCACCGTCTTTTTCGTTCAATTGAATGCGCAATCGTTCGTTGATTTGTGATAACTCTTGGAGTCTAGATGAGATAGGACGGCGTCTTCTTTTTTGTAAATATTATTGAGGATACATACCGTTGTTGTAACTCTGTTATTTCTCGTGTTTTTTCTCGAATTTGACTGTCGCAATTAGCACGATCAGAACGCTCGCGTTCGGCAACAGCCTTGAAGAATAATGTGCTTTTATACGAAAGAATTTAACAAATAGTTACTTGTCCTTGAGTTTCGGCTGTTTTGACGGCAGTTAAAAATCCAAAACAGGCACTGGTTAACGATCGACCTGTTTGTGAAAGATCAGTTTTAACACGATTTAGATCGCGTTCAGTAGTGCCTTTGAGTTCAGAAAATTGTTTACGAAATGAAGCAATATCTCGCCATAGATCATAGATTAGATTATGTTCATTGTTATAATATCGATTGAATATCTATAGGAACGATATTTAGAAGACGAAGAAGAAAAAGAAAAACTAACGCGTGTTTCTTCTTTCCAATCTCTTGTTTTTGAGACGAATTCTTCGCGTACTTGTTGAAGTTCATTGTTAAGACGACGTACATCGCCCATTAACTGTTGATTCGCTAAATGAGCTTGGTCAAGTTGTTCTCGTAGAATGGCGTTCAATTGAGTGAGATTGGCCGATCTTTAATAGATTCAAAAGCAAAACAACTAACTTAGATTAAATCTAATTTTTGATGTGAAAACTTACTTTTGTTTTTCTTCTTCGAGTGAAATAACTGCAACATCTTTATCTTCATTCGTTTGATTTACACGGGATTCGACAAGCGACGATGATGAAACATTACTGGCTGCCTGTAGGAAATACAAAAAAAAATGACTTGCTGTTTTCTGTGGAAGTTTTCTATGCACTCACTAGAATTCGAGCTCGATCACTGTCAAGTTTTTGTTGTTCAGTTAGTA
Organism: Rotaria socialis; assembly: GCA_905331475.1. Taxonomy (NCBI): domain Eukaryota; kingdom Metazoa; phylum Rotifera; class Eurotatoria; order Philodinida; family Philodinidae; genus Rotaria; species Rotaria socialis. The sequence continues at coordinate 223,009 of CAJNYU010002755.1, forward strand.
GTTCAAGTTCTGAACATCGTTTTTTGTATTGTAAGACCTTGCAAGAGAGAAAAGAAAGCGTCATTGATTTCTTTCGAATTATTCATTGAAATACTTTTTGCTGTAGCTTTTGTACGAGTTGCGCTTGTTTTAACTGTCCTTCTTGATAATTAGATAATTTACGTTTATAATTTTGATGTTCTTCTTCCAGCTTTCGTCTTAGATCAATGTTTTGTTGAACGAGTATCGATCGTTCTGGTTCGATACTACTAGCATCCGATGATACATCGATACCTTGTGCACGTAATGATTGTTCGAGCTATTCAAAAAGAAAACTAAGGTTTCAAACAATCAACGTGGAACTGCTTGAAGACTGTCCTCGTTTTTTTTTCAATGAAGAAAGTAATGTAAAAAACAATGCTATGATTTTATGTTTGAGAACCATTAAGATTAAAGTCTTTAGTAAAAGCTTTTAATATTATTGTTTCTCTTGCACAGTAGGTCTTCAGTAAGTAGTCTGAGAATGCTCATTGAAAAGAAAAAAGATCTTACTCGATCAGATAGGGCATTGTAACGTATACTAAGTTCATCCTTTTCTGCTCGCGTCAAATTTAATATTGTTTCGACGCGATTCAATTCATCATTTAGATATCGATTTTCTTCAGCAATTTGAGCCGGATTCGGTGTACTCATAATATTTCGAGTGGATGCTTGACTTAAAGCTATGAATGGTGATCGCGATCGTGCTAATGGTGGCGTGTGAATGCGGTTTATAAATAAATCATTCGTTGGCTCGTGCATTAAACCATTTCGATTGTCAATAGGATCATCGGTGTCCGATAGGAGTTCTTCAAAACGCTAAAAATAAAATCTCATTATTAATTCAAACGAATCATAATGAGAAAAAATAGCAAGCTGAAACGCAGTAATACGTACAATTGAGCTATTAAAAATATGTTTGTCTGCCATATTGTAGAAAATAATCAAAAATCAATAAAAGAGAGACAGACGTATTGTTTGAATTTAAATAATCGTTTTTACACAGTAAATAAATCGGCTCGTATTTGCCAATGTGAACGGATACTATTTCTATGCTATTTAATATGGCGATGTAATAGTAACCATAAATTTCTCAACTGCTGACAATGGTCGCAATGTTATTGAAGAAGAGAGGAATAAAAAAAAAGAAATGACTCGAAAAAAAACTTTTTCTTTTTCACTTTTTTTGTTTGTTTATAATCGTCTATTGGATCATGAAATGCTATGTGTCTTCGTCACCCTCTCAAAACTTTTACAAATGCTTCGATGTCATAAGAGGAATCTGAACAAATGTTTGATTGATTGATTGAAATAAATCTGAAGATGTTGAGAGATGAAAGACAGAATTTTTTATTTTCACATTTAGCAACAGGTATTTCAATTGAATAGAAACTCCTGTGGTTTGTGGTTACGGAAAATTAGTCATAGGAAAAATAAACCAATAACCACTTAGCAGAGAAAAAAAAAGCAAACATCCCTATGACTCTTTTTTAATTACCTCAACATTTTTCCGTATAGTGTACGATGAAATATTCATGTATGGTATTTATATAACCAAGTTGTATGGGGTTATTCACCTTTTCTTTTTGTGTGCAGATGTTCAAATGAGAGTATATAAAGCAAATTTACTTCCTTTCTTTTTCATGTTCCTATTCCTACAGCTGAAGTACAATCGATTAATACTAGTTAAAAGAACTCTCACATGTTTACCTAACACGCTTGTTAAATTACTTTAAATTTTCAGTCGCATGCCTTCTTACATATTGCTCTGTGCTTTCTTCTTTTTCAAGAGAATTTTTTTTTAAATATTTTCATTTCAACATTTTAAGATTTAATTTGGATGCAAAAAAAAATGAGCTAATCTCAATAGGGTCACATCCACTTCAAACTGATAGAATAACGAAAAGTTTATGTATGCTATTAACAAGTTACACTATCCAATGATTTTTACATAAAATATTCATCCGAAGTTTATTCGTCGTTCTTTTTTTGTTATTTCAAGGTTTCATAGTTTCTTCCATCGATTTCATTTTTTTTATTCTTTGTCCATTCGATGTTTCTTCAAACATGAAAGACAAACAACACATATTTAAATCAAATATGATCATTCGTTCGATCGATAATGTGTGGCTGCTTTACACTAAAAACTATGGTACTTTTTGCATATACTTAAGGAAAAGAAACTGAAATGTTGTATCCTTATTGTTTTTTCTTTGCAGCTGTAGCTCTTATGAGAAAGACAGCAATAGTAATAATAATAATAATAATCATGCTGTCTTGTTCATAAATAATAAAAATAAAAATTGAGTTAAAACAATTCAGTAAAGTGTTTTCTTCCGGAGAATGTCAGAATCGATCGTGAAAAAGATTTTAACCGGAAGACAACAAAAATAGGCCGAAAGAAATTGTCAGATATGTCATTGTGTATATATGCAAAAAATATTTCTAGCAGGGCTTCTCGTAAGATTAAATAGAATTGTATAGGTTTGATTCTTACATCAAGAACAACATTTCTTTCGATTTTTTTTTGTACTCACATTTATTTATATACTATTACCAGATATATGGATGCACAATGCACTCTTAATATATGATACAGATGATTGTTTGGCTAAGAGTTACCAACGTTGTCACAATCAATGTAGTTTTTGTAAAACAAAATCGAAGTAAATTTTTAAATTGAACAAATGCCTATAGGATTTCTTTTACCATTTACACTTATCGAATGACAACACTTAACCGCAGATTACTGGATGAAAAATGTAATCGCCATGAACGTTCGTTCAATTCGTTGCGTTGCTAAGTGATAGACGAACAGTGACGTTCAAAACTATGCATATAAAGTTGAAATTTTATGAATAATATTTTAGGAAAATGGCAATTCCATATTCTTGAAAAAAATCCTTTTCAAGTAAATGACTCTTCTTGAAACACCATAATTAATTCATTCATTTTATAGCAGCATCTAAAACGGCAAAGTCATATTAAACTTGATTTTGTTATTTATTCTTTGCAAAAACTGAAACATAAAAATTAATTAGAGTTCATTTAGAAGTTAAATTTAAAAAAATATTCATAAATCCCTGGTGTTTGAATAATAGTTAGCGCCATCTATATAGAACATTGGTTATTTTTCATCGAAATCTGTTCGAAATTCATTGCATATCATTTATAAATATGATTCAAATAAAAATATGAAACTTTTCATTATAAATTATGGTCTCGAAATTCTTTCGAAAAAACGAACCATTCAGTGCATTTTCTGTTCTCAGTCAGTGAAGTTAATTCATCGTCGGAATTGCTTAATAATTTCTTTTCATCGTTGTCCAGTTTATTCGATCCGTTGTTTTTTTTTAATAGATAGAAAACCATCATCTCAAAAAATTAACTGCAAAATGGCATCATCGCAGTATAACTTTAAGAAGATTATTACCATTCCTACAGCTCAAGTACGCTCTTTGACCTTTATAAAAATTAAATCGTTTTTAATTTAAATTTTAGGATTTTATTGACATTATCCTTTCGAAAACTCAACGAAAGACACCAACAGTCGTTCATAAACAATATAAAATTGCTCGTATTCGTAATTTTTATTTACGAAAAATAAAATTTACCCAACAAAGTTTTCATGATAAACTTCAAGCAATTCTTACTGAATTTCCTAAACTTGAGGTAAATGATCGGCTCGAGTTTTTATCATAAAATACAATTCTATTTTCCAACAGGAAGTTCACCCGTTCTATGCTGATCTCATGAACGTTTTATATGATAAAAATCATTATAAATTAGCACTTGGCCAACTGAATATTGCTAAAAATTTAATTGATAAGTAAGGAAAAGATTTTCCAAGAAACTATAGAAAATAATTTTCTCTTGTAAATATTAGCGTATCAAAAGATTATGCAAGAATGATGAAGTTCGCTGATTCACTCTATCGATGCAAATGTTTAAAACGAGCAGCTTTGGGAAGGTAAGTTCATCTGAAACTATTCTCTAAAAATACAAATTCAATTCGTTGTTTTTCTTCTCGCGTAGAATGGCAACAATAGTAAAACGCCAAGCACAAAGTTTACAATATCTTGAACAAGTTCGTCAACATTTATCACGTTTACCATCGATTGATCCAAATACGCGTACACTTCTAATTTGTGGTTATCCAAATGTTGGTAAATCAAGTTTTCTCAATAAAATAACACGTGCCGATGTTGAAGTACAACCGTATGCATTTACAACTAAATCACTTTATGTTGGTCATACGGATTATAAATATTTACGTTGGCAAGTTGTTGATACACCGGGTATTCTTGATCATTCATTAGGTAAGATTTTATCATTCGAGTAATTCGTGTATAGAGCTTCTTTGGTTTTTATAGAGGATCGAAATACTATTGAAATGCAAGCTATTACTGCATTGGCTCATCTTCGTGCAGCAATTCTTTATGTTATGGATATTTCGGAAACATGTGGTTATACACTTGAAGAACAAGTATGCCGTTTTACATTCTATAAACAAGTAGCAGCTTTCTAATTGATCTATTACTTTTAGCTCAATCTATTCAATAATATCAAAGTATTATTCACCAATAAACCATTAATCATTGCTCTCAATAAAATCGATATCAAACGACTCGATGAATTATCTCCAGAGAAACGAGCTGTTTTCGAACAATTCGCTAAAGACGATGTAAAAATCGTCGAAATGAGTACGTTTTCTGAAGAAGGTGTCATCGAAGTTCGAAACGAAGTAATTTATCTGAAACATTAATTTCACAGAGGAAAAAACTATTTTTTGTTTGTTAAAGGCTTGTGATCGTTTATTAGCACATCGTGTTGATATTAAACTGAAAAGTCGTAAAGTCAATGATGTTCTCAATCGTTTACACGTAACACAACCGCTAAAACGGGACGAACGTGTACGCGCGCCGTACATACCCGAAGGTGTTATTCAACGTTTAGAATCTATGCAAGTCAACAACGGTCAAGATCAACCAGCTAAAAAGAAGACCGAACGTGATCTAGAAGTCGAATTGGAAGAAGACTACCATTTAGATTTACGTAAAACATGGTGTTTGGAAAATAATGACGAACGTTACGATGTTATACCGGAAATTTATCGCAATAAAAATATTGCTGATTATATCGATCCAGAAATCATGGCTAAACTCGAAGAGCTAGAACACGAAGAAGAAGCACGTGATCAAGCCGGATTTTACGATTTGGATGAAAGTGAAGACGATGAAGAAACTACAGCCATAAGAAAGTTAGCAAAAAAAATTCGTTATAAACGCCAAGTTATCATTGGTGAATCTCGATCGAAAAAACAAGCTCGACGAACACCATCTGTGCCAAGACCGAAGAAACCCATTGTTCGAGAACATCTAGAAAGTACAATGAGCGAATTAGGCATTGACATGGACAATAAAGAAGATGTAAGAATTAGAAAAACAACCTAGGAGACTATTCGCACAAGTCCCTCTAATGAATTTTATTTTTGTTTTAGTCACACTATGTTGCTAAGATGCACGAAACACGTAGTCGTTCGTTGAGTAGACCAGCAACCAAACGTAAGCGTGAAGATTCAGAAGGAAATGTACGTAGTAGTTCGAAAGTACCTCGTGATAAATCTGGTGTACGCGATGTTAAAATGGCTACGAAAGCAAGAAAGATCAATAAACTTGGTCAACGTAAGATGAATTTGGATGCTAGACTTGGTGAATCCGACAGAAGAATATTCACTGAAAAACCCAAACATTTGTGTAAGTTATTAATTGTTTTTTTTTTCTAATTGAAATTCTATGTTGGCTCTCTTCTAGTTTCCGGCAAACGATCATCTGGCAAAACAGATCGACGATAGTAGATGTTTTCTATTGTTAATTGTTTTGTTTTTCGGAATAAATAAAGAAAAAAAAAATAATTTTTACGAACGAAAAAGACAACAGTTGTTCTCTTATGATCAATTCTTGTAGATTGTCAAAAACGAATGGCTACACAAAAATCAATCACATCTTTCTTTAGAAAAAAACGCGAAATATCGGATGTAGATGAAAACGAAGATGTTAAGGAGGTAAATATAATTATCAGCTCTGAATTTTCCGATGTCTGAAATTATACCGTTGATTGTTAGTAAAAAATTCACTCAATTACTTTGCAATCTATCCTTCCTGTATGAGTGAACACTAAAATTTGAAATTTTTTCGATAGCATAGGTGCAGAATTTTTTCACAGTGAATTGAAAATTCTTTTTTTTCTGTTTTCCAAGCCTGCAGCTACAACACCGAAGCGTATTAAAACAGCATCGAATACACCGGTAGCATCTCCTTTTCGAATTTCTCAACCGAATTCACCAATTGTACCAAAAACCGACGAAGAGAAACGTTTAGCCGAACGTGTTGAACACAATCGAGTCGTGGCAAAAATGAAACTTGAAGCTAAAACAACACGTGGACTTGTTGTTAATATGGGTGTATCGTGGTATAAAGCATTCGAAAAAGAATTTTCTAAAGAATATTTTCAAAAGGTATTTTTGATCTTAACAAGAAAAAAAATACCGTGTCGTTTTTTAATTAGTTAGCAAATTTTATTGCCGATGAACGAGAAAAAGGTGTTACTATTTATCCACCACCAAATCATGTTTTTACATTTACACGTATGTGTGAATTGAACGAAGTTAAAGTTGTTATTCTTGGACAAGATCCATATCATGGACCCAATCAAGCACATGGCCTATGTTTTTCAGTACGAAAAAATGTTCCACCACCGCCAAGGTTTGTAAAAATAAGCATATATTCTTATCTAATAGATATTCTACTTTTTGTTTTAGTCTTCAAAACATGTATAAAGAACTAAAAGCTGATATACCAGGTTTTGTTATGCCTACTCACGGAACTTTGTTGGGTTGGGCTAAGCAGGGCGTTCTATTACTCAATGCTTGTTTAACTGTTGAAAAAAGTAAAGCAAATTCACATAAAGGAAAAGGCTGGGAAAAGTTTACGGTAAAAACCTTCTGATTTCTTAGTTAATCTTATTTCTGTTTTCTAGGATGCTGTTGTTCAATATCTCAATGATCGTTCAGCTAATATTGTATTCTTACTTTGGGGTAGAGATGCTCAAAATAAAGGAGCTCGAATTAATAAAGTAAATTCGATATGTTAATGGATTTCAATAGAAATATCATTTCTCTTCTTTTTTTAAATATTTAGCAACGTCACCATGTTCTAGCAACTGCTCATCCATCGCCATTATCGGCTTATAATGGATTTATGGGTTGTAAGGTATTTGAAACATCATCTGTTTTTTTTTCTAATTTAAACTAAAATTTTCCTTTCTAGCATTTTTCGAAAGCTAATGCTTATCTTAAAGCTGCTGGTCTTCCTGAAATTGATTGGTCCAATTTACCATCCGAGGATGAATTTCCACTGGATTAAAAAAATCGAGATATTTTGATTATGTATTTTTTTGTATAATATTTTTTTTCTCTCTTGCGTTTTCGTACGTTCATCTAGTCTTTCTACTCAATGAAACTTATGTCAGATCTTATTTATCCTTTTTTTATTTTCATCTTAACTTATGTTCAATGTCTCTTGATTATTTTCAATAAAGAAAAGCTTATGTCTCACAGTAATCATTCCTTTGCAATCCAAGGGTGTGGGTGTCGGCGACCATTATAAGAGAGCACCCTCCTAGACTCACATCCATATCCTTCGAAAAATTCTTTTGTTATTATGTCTAAATTTTCAATACCTTACAATTTGAATATCTCGATCTAGGCGCGCCACGGCAGCTCATATTTTCAGTTTGGTAGTTTCTTGTTGAGGACTATCATTTGGCACCAAAATAGTTAAGGAAATCGACTGGCATGACAAGTCATTTTTCTATGTCAGACATACAAATGGTGTGGGTCATTACCAGGTAGAGAAAAATGTATTTCATTGTGAGACGAGCTACTTCGAATTTGTTTTGGTTAACCACAAGCAGTTTTCAAAATTTAATTCATAAGTTCAGACGACATTCGTTTTGTTATCTTGTGATTCCAATTTTATTTCTAATCGCCCGCTACTTTCACTTCACTTTTATTACCCAACATTATCTCTTCCGATGTTTTCGCATTTTTTATTTAAAAAACAAAGTAAAATCGCCCTGCTCAATATCAACACTGAATCCACCAATAAAATTATTCGTCTCACTCAAAATTCCATTCTCCTCACCAGCCAAAGCAGCATGATTCTGCATATTCAATTTAATCATGCTCTTTATTCTTTCCTCTTGTCTTTCACCCAATAAATTCATTCTACCATGTTGATGACCAACAGTGACCTTCTTGCCATTACCCGAATAAAACATCCAAGCACCCCATTTTTTCCATTTTTCAAATGCAGCTTCTTTAGTAGGTGCATCCCTCATGCTTTGCATGTACGCTGTTCCGAAAGTGTCTTCAATGAAATCTCCTCGTTTCAGCATTGGCATGGCAAAAATTTGGCGATAAGTTTCGACAGAACATAGATGTGGTCTATCAAACCAGTGTAAACAAGCTACTAAATCATTGCTCAAGGGGCGATCTGATCGAAGATTTCGAGCTTGAGAGAATATATGCTGATAGTAGCGATGTGTATGACATTTGCTGGTTTCGTAATTTAGTGACATGCGTGAGAGGAAAGCAATATATTGTACTTCATCTTCGGTTTGTAAAATTGACAAGAGATGAGATATTGGTGGATGAAATATAAACAGCCAATCGTGCTGAACAATCATAACATATGGTGTTTTCACGTAATCTAATGCAGCTTTGATACAGAAAGCAAATCCATTTCGTTTTTTCAATACGAGGAAGGTTACATCACGATTTAAGCTAGATGAGATCGAGCATGTCGGATCATCAGATGAACAAGCAACATCGCCGAATAGTTTGCGAACATTTTCAATATAAGCAGGATACCGATCCGCTAGGTCCTGCGTGACACATCCTTTCTTCAATCTACTACGCTTGTGTAAGGCAACAGTAAAATTATCAAAAGTAATGACAATAGGAACCTCTGATAATGAATCTGGTAATGAAGCAAGAGTATTCTTAATCAGACCAGGCGATGGAGCTGACGGAACAGGCGAAGTTGTTATGATTATTGTAAGTAAATTTGGCGAAATTGAACATTCGGGTAAAAAAGTCGACATTTATGGTAGGCCAAGACCGCACTTACTTTGTATTGAACTTACCAGAAATTGCATCAAAACATGATGCAATGGTCATCGATAAAGAAGTTCAAATTACAACTTTCATCAAGTGATGAAATTGTCAATTCTAAAACATACTAAAGTAGAAATTTTGTTATACTATGAATTAGATTCCATTATTGATGTACAAAAGAAAGGGTGAGCACTGGCTTTGCCTGCCCACATTCACAACCTGTTCTATTTTCACGAAAAATCATTCCGACCTTAATACATTTCGATCGAGCGTGAAAACTATCAGAATAGTTTAATCTCGGAGTAGAATCAAGAAACTCTAAGTATTTTGACCTTTTCAAGCAACATCTAAAATGGTTCAGGATAGAAATAAATCTAACTGGAGATGGCTTTAGAATAACCACGAAATATACTGAAGTTTTTCGAAGCAGCGTGAAGCATATTAAGTCGTAATTTGTTCCGCTTGTTTTAACGTCAGATACCTTTTCTCGTTGGAGGCTATGCGAATTTCTTGAAAAGATTGAAATGAATCATACAAATTGAGAGTAACCACGCAAAATAACATTGATTTTGTTTCTTCTGCAGGTTGCCATTGATGGCAAATTATTTTTTATTGTTTTATTGCTGTGATGATTATAAAGGCGGTGTTGAAGAAATTGAAAATAGTCATTGGTAGGGAGAGAAACGACATAAAGTTTTCGTCATTTTTTGATTCTTCAATCGGGTATTGATGACAGAGAACATAGGCGTTGGAATAAGTAGCTTTTACCCTTATTTACGATGGACGATATTTTAAGGCATGTTGACTCTTCTACAAAATAGGACACCAGTAGGTGGATGCTATTAGCAATATACTCATTTTTGTGCACAAAACAAAATAGACTAACGATTTGGAAGAAAAAAGAAAAATACCGATCGCCCAGGTCGAACATTCCGGCCACCGGATCCCGTAGGATACTCCAGGGAATATGTGGGAAAGTCATCATATCCTGCAGAAAAACACGAGAAATCGCTGGAACATGGAAGCAGTATTCCGGTCAATAATACGGCCGGACTTTTCCTACCAAGTTCCGGCGCTTTCCGGCAGGAATTGATCGGAAATCACCGGAAAGAATCCGAAAAATTTTTAACCGGAATACTACTTCCACAAAATCAACGGAACTACCCGTAACCGGCCGTTTCCAGGCCGGACTATTCGACCTGGGATTCCAATAGATATCTGTATGTTTTATAGCCCACTAAAATCTTTTTTTTTAATATGGTCACTCGATAGTAATGGCTTGGAAATTAGTGCCATCCTCCTACAATCTTCTTCTAAGCGTGGTTTCACTAATATTTATACCTTTCTTTGATAATCTAACTGTAACTTGGCCTGCAAATTCGATAGAATATTGAGCTATGATCGATTGAATCACTATTCCTTGTTTTCCCGTTGTACACTATTTACGCCCAGATTTTTCTTCAACTTCTACATCTCCGGTTATTTCATACCTTTCTAATCTGAAAAAAATGGTGTCATATGGAACTATTTATGGTTCTACCCAAGATACTGAACCTTTCAAGATTTCACTCGCTCATTAATAAACCATCGAAGGTTCTAGCTAGTTTAAAGAACCGTCTAAGATCTTCAATAGTTCCGGATGTTTGAAAAGATTCCGTCCTGCACCATTTTTTCAAAGATGCTTTTGGCTTGAAGCAAGATACTATATTTTCGGAACGTGATTTAATTAATATAAATCTCAAATAAGTTGCTGAGATCGAGTAATCTGAATTCATCATCATTTTTTCGATCAAAGCTCCCAATGATCAGAAATTGATTCCATCAAAAAATTGAGGGCTGTAAAATTAGACTTTGCATTTCAACTCCGATCTGAATTCTGATCGAAGCTTGGAGTCGGTTATCGATATCCAGGTATCCGAATCCGTCATAATTTTCTCGATGCCAGGGATGCGAAATTTGAATGATAGACTTGGGTAGTTGTGTGTGCAAAATCAATTCAATAATTAGTGGTATCTTTTCAAGTGTGATTGTTAAGTGTTAGATTAACGTAAAGTGCCACACCTAGACACGGGTGTGGGCGTAGATATCCTTCCCTCGCATACCCACACCACCACATGGTATGTTTCTTTTCTGAATTCTCCCACACGGACAGTCCATCCTGAAACTTTTGCATGTTTCTGGGTGCGTAACTTTTTATAGATGAAACGGAGACCCACCCTCAATTACAATGGTCAGCAATTATAATAAACTTCGTGTGAGGAAGTAAAAAACGTATATAAAATGTGCACGCTCGAAGCAAAAGGTAGATTTTTGTAATGCAGAAAAAAATGCTTCTTATGCTGACAGTTTGAAGAATTAATTACTGTTTTTCATTGGCAGACAGGAGAGAAGAAAGAAAATATTCCGAGATGGAAAATATTTGCTTATAATTGACTAAAATAAAATGCTGAAACAATGTCTCTCTTTTATGTTGAATTACATAGACACTGAGGATTTTTGAATCAATATGTGCGAGAATGCAAAATAATAAAAAAAATTCTTTTTACGTCACTGTATTCCATAGAAACAAGAAGTACGTAAATAATTATTTTTGCACTATCCACAGTTACTCCTTTTAAGGCTTCATATAAATCAATAGCACAAAAGAAAATTTCATCTAAGTTATTTTGCGTACTTTTATAAGATACGAAATGTCCACAAGTGGTAGCAAAAGTATTCAAGAGGTGCTAGATGAGTACTATATTGATGCAAAGGGTGGATTTGTCGTCGATGCTGCAAGAGCTCTAATTTCGGCGCTCATTAACAAACGTACCACCAATCAAAGCAAGGTCAAAAAAGCCTTCAATACTCTTTTGAAATACTATGATGAATATCCAAATATCATGAGTCCATTAGGACTCGGAATCGGCATTATATTTTTGATTGATTCAAATAATGATCGAAACGTCGTAAGAAGATTACAAGGAGAAATAATAGCCGCTTTTAAAAAGTATCCTCACACCTTGTGGGAACAGCGTCTGACCGAAATTCAAGTCGAAGCAAAAGAACTGAAAACTCGCCAATTGACCATGGGCACCCTCAAGTTCATCATGTCCATCTCAATTGGTTATCTTGCGTACGCAAGTACGGCAGGTATTTTGGCAAAGACTGCTTTGGCTGCAGGATCCACCGGATGTGGAATGGCTGGTGTGATAAACAGCGTCAACTACTACAATTTACATGAGCTCATCAAACGTTTAGAAAGAGATGACTATTTGAACTAAACTTTTTCTTCAAAATGTACTCGCTGGTATTCCTGCTTGTTTCTCTTCAAACATTATCACTTTTCGAATAATTAACATGCATTTCATTGCTTATAATAAGTGCCATCCCTAATAGCAAACTTAGGTTCTACGACAACCCTTGCTTCAGAGATACATGCAGAAAAATATGAGTAACGTCAATGAACAAGATTATTCTTACTCTTGAATTACATTCTTACCGTTGCTGGACCCCCATTGCCATCCTCTAGAAAATACCGTGTTACAGATCTCAACAGGTTACGCCAAGTAGGAAAACCGGCTTCACAGACAGATCAAAAGCATTCTGGTAACAAGATTCTTTCAAAAATATAAGACAGTGTGAGTGGAGGTGGATGAATAATATAGCACTCCCGTTTCCACAGTCAAATTCACAGTTACAGTCACAGCCATACACTTAAAAAAGAAAGGTCTTTTACACAACTTAAAAAGGATCTTATTCTCGGCACACGGTAAAATCCTTTCTTGGTTTAGTAAAAAAACGGTTTCGTACCAATCCCCTTTACAATAATTTAAGAAAAAAGTTTCGTATCAATGGTTTCGTACCGAACCTCTCAAAAACAATTAAAAAAAGCTTCGTACAAAACTATCTGTACTAAACCTACTTCCAACTGTTCACTCAGTCAAAAATTTCATTTAACCCTCTGGTGTTGTCCGTGATATACACGCTATTCGAATATTTCTGAAAACCCAATTATGGGATAGATCAAAGAAATCAAGAGTAAACGGAAATAGTCTATGTGGTAATTTTCCTTCATGATGGAGAAAATTACTGCATAGACTATTTTCACTTACTCTTGATTTCTTTGATCTATACCATACTTGGGTTTTCAGAAATATTAGAATAGCGTGCATATTACGGACGGTATCATAGAGTTAAAACCAAATCCACTGATGATTTCCATAATTGAAACAACCTATAATATATATAAATAAATAAATATAATCATTTTATTAGATCAAATGTAGACCGATTGCAATAAATGAAAAATAAGCGCATAAGACTCTTATGTAAGAGTTTATGAACGAAATTTGAATAAATAGTTTGATGTGTACGGAACAAGAAATTGTCTACATAATGAATATTTTGAAAAATAATTACTTTTTGGATAAATTGAAGTTAAATTAAAAGGTCTATGCATATATTTATTGGTCGTAGAAAGCCGGTTTAAATGATGTACAAGGGCTTGCCGTTATACTTGGTTAACAAAAACTAGGCACAAAAAGAAAATTGATTGGCAGCATCTATAGGTAGTAATTCATCCTTAGGAAAAAAAATTGGTTCTCATTATATTTGGGTGAGCTAAAAAATAACGGATTATAATCGGTTTTTACGCTGATTAATAAAACAATATTCATAAACTTGTGAAGATGAAGAAAAAAAATTGCTCTTTTTTTTGTTGAAATAAAGGAAGAAAACACTTTTGAAAGTAGAGTTTATTATTCAGATTGATAATCTCTATCCCATGTAAAAAAATAGGGGTGAAATCAAATTCAAATCGATTACTTTTTTGATTAAAAATTGATTATAATCGTACACCCTTTAGCCGATTATAATCGGAGAAACAGTTATTCCGCTGTAATAATCGATGCAACAGTTGTTTCCCAATACTACCGATTACAACAAATTTCAGTTGATTTGTATCTGTTTTTAATCAATCACAAATCAACTTACTGGTGATTCAATGTAGCTGTGATGGTTTGAGATCGACATCAGGCACATAATAACATCTCATCAATTACTTCCAGTAACGCTGATTTACAATGAGCAAGATTAGACTTATTTTTACTTTCCTGAAAGTACTTTCTCAAGAATTCATCAGTATTCTCTAAACTACATTTTTCAGAATTTTTACTTTCTCAACAACATATACTTTTACTTCCTTGTTTTCTACTAAACGAACTGGTGATACTCCTCTCCGAGAAACAGACAGAAATCATCGAAAACAATCGCTATCAAAATGAAAACAACTCTGAACATATTCCATTTGAATAAATGGAACAAAAAAAAACATGATATGATTTGAACAAAAAATTTATTCTTAATATTGGTTTTGAATCGAAAGGAAGAAAGAAAGAAAGAAAAAGCAGCTCAGATTTATATTAAAAGGAAATTCGTATTATAACCTGGGAATGTGGAGGTTTTGTGCAATCAATTATTTTTATGGGAAGTACTGTAAAGAGTGTTACAGTTTTTTCTTTGAAAGGGGTTGATGTTTCTGGTTATTGTGTATTATATCAGATTTTTTATGCGATTTTGGAGATACTTGAATTGTTGTTCTAGATTCACATCAGGTCATAAATGTTGAAATCGCGTTTTTCATGTGCAAAAAGAAATCGAGCTCAGCGCCTAAAGTTTTGCTTTGGTCTTACATGTATCGAGTCTAAATAGGTTGTTTCATCATTTTTTGAATAACACAGGTGATAGTGAATGATGTAGGATTGTCTGTGCATGCCGTTCATAGCCAAGCACTGAACTAATAATCTATCTTTCTAAATTTTCCAGATATCATATTTTTAAGATTTAAACGGTAATTTATTTTACATTGTTGAAATGAACAATCATTAAATTACTAGGATGACTTTAGCTTTAATTTTTATCACGCAACATAATCAGAAAAATCAGCTTTAATGCTTTTTTTCAAACGCTTTCTTAATAATTACGAAATATCGATAAAGAAGTGACTTCTGATCGTGGAAGTTTTCAAAAAAGTTTTTTTCTGTCTAGAATCAGTTTATTTCGACTTTCGTCAATTGTTCTATTGAAAAAATTGAATGATTCCTAATTAGGTTTTCAATTTAGTTCTTTTAACACGGATAAAACGAATCTTTGAACTTTGGTCGACAGTAAAATGTCGAAAAAACGAAAAAGCAAAAATATCGAAAACTGAGTAGGTGTTCATGAAAAATGTCGTGTTCAGAATTGATTCATTATTAAAAGAGGTTGTCCTTTATTCGAAGTAATGAAATTTAAATCACTGTTGATGTTGCGTGTCGATTCCGTGGCGGCTTCCATATGCATATTTATCACTCGAATAATGAATAATTGAAGAATAATTTTCTTATTCTTTTCTATTACATTGTACTAAGTGACCAATGTCTGATAGATCAATGATAGATCTAAACTAACATAAGTCGCCATCGATCCTACAAGTAGTGACGGACCCATAAAATCTGTTAGGGGGTGGCGCTCGTGACCAAAAAACGGTTTTTCAAGTCTAGTTGAGACAGGACGACTATTTTCTGTTTCATTTCTGCTGGAGAAAATCGAAAACGTTTCTTAAGGGGGTGGCGATGGCCGGGTAGCCTAACTGGTAGATCCGCCACTGCCTACAATAATAACATATTCATCGGATATCTTTTAAAACACTCCTTCTTTTAGATTTTTTAATTTTATTTCTATAAATTTCTTTCGACATTTTGTACGTTCGATATTTTTAACTGTCGACATTTTTACTTTCGACCAAAGTTGAGTTTACCAAACGAACTATCTCGATGATTATAATCGATTCGAGAGCTGAATCAACTTTCGTGGATTTTAATCGAGAAAAAAATGATAAAATACTGATGAAAATCGACTATTACTCAGAATCGATCCTAATTGATTAATAACAAATCATAATTGCTCGACTTTCATCAATTATTTGTGGTGCTAATCGATTATAATCAAGAATATGATGATTTTTCTCGTAAATTGTTTTACATGGGATGCAACCACGCATATTTCGTTCAAAAGCTTTTTTCTCTGAAATTTTGAATTTTCGACACGTTTTCTGTATTGGCTGGACTACTAGATATTTTATTCACGCAGCTCTATATATTATATTAACTACTTCTCGATTGTCTAAGCAACGTTCATGCTTTATGTATCCTTATGCGAGTTAAGTCATGATTTGATCGTACACTTTGATTTGTTTTTGCGAAGTATGCATACTAATTTCTTGGGACGTTTTTTGTGATCCTTACAAATGCCAGTGACAAGCTTTGTTGAGACTTTGATTCTATTGTGGAAATATGCAGTCTGAAGTAAGACCCCTATCGAAGCCAATACTGATGTTATCGTTATTAATACAAAGCAAAAAAAAGTTTGATAGTGCTCTGAACAGCATACCATTTCGTACTAAGCATGCGAAACTTTGATATAGATAATAAAGCCGTGAAGAATTAATTACAAAAACTGGGATATCTTCAGATCGTCTACGAATCCGCGAGCCACTTTACGGCACCTTCAAAGAGTTACGTCGCAAACTGCTAAACCTTATGAAATCTGTTGAATTTAAAAATGTTTGAAAGGGAACCACGAAAGGGTTTGTGCACCAAGAAACTTCAAATAGTTCGGTGCAGAAATGCGAAACTTCTAAGGTTCGGTAGAGTACCGATTTTGTTTTTCAAGTGATATCAACCCTGATGTACTACAAAATGAATTGAATGTCTTGCGACCAATGTTGAAAAATAAAGTATTATAGGATATCAAAGAATTATATTGTGAATGATCTGTATTCGCACAAGCTTTTCCAAATGCTATTTTAATGGTACAAGGTACAATGACAATACAGTTCAACATTGGTTTTGACAGCATCGTCGAAGATTTTTCTTCCAATCATATGAATAGAAGAATTATGTTGAAATAGTAAACTTGAACATTGCTTTTTTTTATTTGCTAACTAACCTTATATTCTTAAGAAAGAGTAGCCATACGAAACAATTAATTCAAAATTTGATAAATCCAAATTTTCATGTTTCCAAGATGGGTCAACAGTTTCTGAAAGGGTGAAACCCCTAGCCCAAAAATTTTGCTCCGCTACTGGTTGCATAAACCTTGATTACAACAGCAAACCCATGTGGTAACTCCACTCACAGTCATCCATGAACAACTATTAAAACTGCAAAGACCTGGTTGTGCAACGCCTCGAGTATAAATTCCATCGGGTGAACTTGTAGCGCTCATCTTCTGCAAAGAGATTCATTATTTCAAACTGATCTGATCGCAGACGCTATCAAAAAAAATAAACTTACAGCACACCAACCGGTGTTTGAAACCACTTGTGTAACATATGGACTGGCAGAAGTAAACGGTCGTGGACAAGTGCTACAATAGTAACAAGTTAGTGGAACATATGCATTGCATAGATCTTGATCACAACAGCAAACCCATGTAGTGACTCCACCCACATTCTTCCACGAACACCCATTAGAAGTGCAGAGACCTGGCTGAGCAACACCTCGAGTATAAATTCCATCAGGTGAACTCGTAGTGCTCATCATCTGTAAATAGAGTTATTAGTCGAATGTGCCAAGATCGATGATAATTAACAATGAAATAAACTTACAGCACACCAACCGGTGTTTGAAGGCACCTGTGTAACCCATGGGCTGGCAGAAGTGAACGGTCGTGGACAATTGGAACAATAATAGCAGTATCTGCTCACTCTTTCAGCAGATATTGGTGTCGCAATGTTGCATTCAGAGAAGCCTATAATAGACAGCTAGATGCAATCCTAAAGGTATTTCACTTTGTTTTGCAATGGATTCATACCGATATAAGTGGTAATCACAGACAGAATTATGAACACGGTATTCATTGTAAGAATTAGTTTATTTCAAATTGAAACCTACAGACAAAATACTAGTGAGATATGAAAGGATTGTTGGTGCCTTTTTATACGATATGATTATGACGTATTCGTCTTGCGCCATCAACACATATTGTGATTCACTAAATAACATTCTCAGTTGTTATCTATTCCTTGACGTAAAAAGTAAAGAAAATAAATGGCGTAATAATTATTGTAGGACCCTATGACTAGAAAAGTCCAAAAAAGTAGGAGTACAAATTCGTATCAAGTTTAGACAGATAGAGAACAGTAACAATTGCATAAAAGTATGCTTTGACTTGTATATTTACATGGTTTCTTATTTTTAACGTATATTTCATTCTCTATTCACGAAAATTACAGCTCTGAATAGAAACTAGCTTTACAGCAATTAATAATGATTCATAGTTTTATTTTAATCGGAACTTTTCCGTTCACATTCTAGATGAACTTGAAATGAACTGAATCATTGTTGTATGGTAAATGATGTTGATATTGAAATAGATTATGTTTGCTATAATTTGTTAGACTGAATCTAGCATATCCTTTCTTTTTTCCAATCTATTAGTATTATCATACGTTGGTAAATTTTAATTTCAAATCTATTTTGAAAATGTGTCTTGACTATTGCATCAATATTAAAAAGGCAGTATAATTAATCCATACACTTTAAATATTTCTTATTTTTTTGAAATACAAAATTAATCACAAGTGCAGATGTCAGTGATAGCAAGTAGAGGGCAAGATTTAGATTAAAAACTAGCTCCTTATGGGTTCGGCCAGATGGCTTGTCTCAAGAAAAGCGGATCGAATGATTTTCTCGATTTAATGGTAAATCAATAAATGTGCCGATATCTAATCTGTATGACATTGAATTTCTACTTGAGCAAATTAGTAAAATTTCATTAGGCTTCAATAGATCACTAAAATGATACACTGCTCGTCTCAAAATATGACGCAATGAACAAGCACTGTCAAAATAAAAAACTAGGGTGAGGGTCTTGATCTTCAGTTCCGAAACTCACAGTCACCCTTACCATTCAGCTTTTTTCTATAAGATGGTCTTATTTCTACGATGAAGGTGGCTATTGGCAAAAAAGTAATCTTCATTCACACCCACACCCTCCAGTTGCTGAGATATCGTTTTTATTTTTTGAATATGAATAATCAAAAATTGACTAATGAAAATAGATTGTTTTGGAATACAATTCGAACAAATAAATACTTTAATGTGTCGGGTTTGTGATTGCCTCCTTAAATGTTTATTAAATTGAATATTTCTCTTGTGTTCTTTATCTTTCCGTTATAGAAATTCGATTTTTTTTTCTTTTCTTTTCACAATTTCACGTGTTATAAATCAAATCTTTTTTTCTATAAATTTCACTTCGTAATATGTTAATATTTATTTTTTATTAAAATTTAATCTTATCTGTAAAGTAAAATCAATTTTAAATCCGTAATAAAGATTGTTTCATAGCTAGGGTGTGGGTGTGAATGAAGATAGTGCCGTTAGTCAAACTGTAAGACATTGAATCACACGTCGTACAAGCTTCGCCGACGTCCCATTTTGTAGAGAAATACTTGCTCTACAACAGAAACTATTGCACGACCTTTGCAAGTGCTTTGGCTTTTACGATAAACCATTTGTTGTACACGTATGAGCAAGAAAATCATTGTATACTGTCATCAAAACTATCTAGAATTTATAGAATATTTTTATCTGAAGGTCTTCTAAGCATCACTCATAATTCAATTTCTTCTAGTTTCGGCAATCCGCTGTGAAAACACTCTCTACTAATAATATATATACCGGCAAAGCCGTCAGTTTTATTTGGACATTTGTCTTTGGTCAAATTTGGAATTGATTGGTAGATAAGTCAGTCATTATTCATACCACGGCTACAAATGACCGGTTGCCCACATATAGTTACAGAATATTGTGTTGCCGATATCCGCACGACCATTTACGCTTAAATGTTTTGTGAGACCTAAATGCCAAACGGAAACAGCTCTGAATTTTCAAAACTAGCTAATGTTTAATTAAAGCGAATTTCATTAAAGAATTTAAGGAAATCAAACAAAAATATTCAAACAAAAGATGCAATTTGTGTTCTTTTTTCAATCAAACTATTAGCGAGAGTGAATTGTCTATGGGCATAAATATCCATCGTTAATAATTTCATGTCTGGACATACATTTACACTAGTTAGATAAGTTCTTGATGTCGATCTGAATTTCTTTTTTTGATTTCCTTTCGGCATTTTAATATTCATCTCTTCTCGTTT
Source organism: Rotaria socialis (assembly GCA_905331475.1). Lineage (NCBI taxonomy): Eukaryota > Metazoa > Rotifera > Eurotatoria > Philodinida > Philodinidae > Rotaria > Rotaria socialis. Next base: position 243,383 of record CAJNYU010002755.1, read on the forward strand.
TTTTATTCGTTCTTCAACAAGATGCAAAACATAAGAAAATGCTTAATAAACGAAAAATGAAATTTTTTTTTTCTCAAAACGCTTCGACTGAACTTCATTCTATCGACAATAAAATAATGACGCATGGTACAGAACATCATGTGACTGATTCGTTGATCTGCCCTATAACTCAAGAGATATTCTCGGTTCCAGTCATTGCTGATGATGGTTATTCGTATGAAGAGTCAGCCATCGTTGCTTGGATTCAAGAAAACCATACAAGTCCTATGACAAGACAGCCTTTGTCGATTGGCAGCTTACGTCCCAATCGTGCAATTAAAAATTTAATAGAAGAATTCGAAAATTCATTACATTCTGCTGATTATCGTTTTAAGTTAGATGTTGATGTACGGAAAGAACGTAATGCAATATTTCAGGTAAACACAAAGTCTATATTTCGTGCTCATTGGATTACACGACGCAGTGCTCCACCTACAGTATTGTTGAAAATGAATGGTATCCGAGCAAAAAGAGAAGCATCCTTTTGCGTACAATTGAGTCGTCATCCACACATTATACGAACATATGGAACGGTGGAGCCAACACCTCAAGATACGATTATGTTACTTCAAGAATATGCACCCGAAGGAAGTCTTCATAACCTACTCGATGATGTGTCGAGAGTTCCAGATGAACTGATTCTAATTGAAATGTTTTCACAAATTGCAGATGCTATGACTTATCTTGCATACAATCGAGTGACTCATGGAGATCTAGCATGTAGAAATATACTAGTATTTCGTTTCGATAAGTACAATCCTGAAAATAATCTTGTGAAATTGACTGATTTTGGTCTCACACGACATAGTTCTATATATGTATCAGTTGATAATGGATCGGCGCCAAATGATTGTATTCCAATACGTTATGCGGCACCAGAGTTGATTCAAGACCAGACGTGTTCGGAAAAAACAGATATGTATTCGATGGGTGTAACTATGTGGGAAGCCTTTTCAAAAGCTAAAATACCATGGTATAACATTGAAACAGACAAAGAAATACGTCAACGCGTCACATCTGGTGATAAATTATCAAAACCGGTAACGTGCAGCGATGAAACATGGACTTTAATGTTGAACACAATGAACTTGAGTGCACAGGAACGGCCAACATTTTCCCAATTAAGACGTTTGTTAACAAAATTACAATACCAGCTCGAAAACACAGCTAGAAACCACGGTGAACTGATGGAGAAATTTCAAAAAGTGCTTCAAATTGAAAGAAATGAAGTTCTCATAGGCGTAGCTGTCGAACAAGCTTTGGTTAATTTAAGCGGTTTGAACATTGATCAAGCAGGTGCAACGTTTCGACGCAAGCCGAATAGTCATATTACAGTATTTCGCTTGAGAATTCCTAGTGATAATGATTTCAGCAATTTTATTCGCCACTACCGTAATCATTTTAAGACCTTGATAGTAGAATACGAGAGAGAGATGGGAACAGAATGGGTAACAGTAGACGTGAATACAAATATACTGTATAACCATATGGTGTCGATTATTTGTAACTAGTAATAAATGTTACCACTCAGATGACATCATAATGTAAGCTACGATTTTTAAACTATTTTTCTATCGATTATAGCTAAAATTATTAGTGTACACAGTCATACTATAGAATTTTAACAAAAGATTTTCGCTCATAGCTTAGAATTGCTTTTCAAACCAAATGTAAGCTTAATTACCCGATTACTACTATTAAATGGCATAAGATCTCTCCCGTGCATTTAAATTTGATTGAAAACGAGAAAAAAAATAGCTGATTTTCCGTACTTTATTCATATTTACCTACTTTTCAATAGGATTAAAGCACAATATCATGGTTGTGTGGGTATCCTATTGTTTAAAAACGAAATTCCTACCCGCACATCTTAACATCTATATCCTTCGAAATACTGTAGAAAAGCGTATTGTAATAATAAATTCAACTATTTGATTGCCTTAATCGTTTAGTAAAAAATATTTTTAAATTAAACAACACGACACTAAGACCATTTATGATTGGCAAAGACCGAGATTGGTGTGCTTTTACATTTCATTATACGTCTTCTCGTACGTGTATAAGCTTTGTGATCACCACGACTCCATCACGATGGTTTCTGTTCACGCGCATGCATAAAATAGAACAGAAATTATATTTACTCGTGATTATTTATTGGGCAGAAAGCGAAAAACAATGAACAATAACATTGAGTCTATTCGATTTCAAATTTTTGTATTCGATGATTGCCTTGATCGGCGACATATAAATTGCCCTGCCGATCGAAGGACAAACCGTAGGGATAAGTCAATTGATTTGACTGTGATCCTAAATCATTTCCACCAGCAATGACAGTGCCCTGTGTAGACCCTTTCGGCCAACGCATAATTCGATGATTGGATCGATCAGTCACGTAGATAGTACCCAAATTATCAACAACGATTCCTAGTGGACCATCTAGTTGCGTAAGATCACTTCCACATCCGTGACCGCCGGCTACGAGAATACCTTGTGTTGCACCTTCTTCCCATTTCATTACACGATGGTTCGAATTATCAGACACGTACACTGAATAATCTCGATCGACAAATACGTAATAAGGATCCGAGAGTTGATCGAGACGACTTCCCCGTCCATTGCCACCTGCAACTAAAGTTCCTTGACTTTCACCAATTGGATAACGTTTCACCTCATTATTATCATGATCAACAACATAGAGGCATCCGATGTCATCCATTGTCAAACCAACGCAGCTGATGTCTGAAATAATTGTTTCTCCACGGGTGCCGTTTTGACGAGGCCATCGGACTACTTGTTTATTCCTGTAATCAGAGATGATGAGACAATCTCGTTTTTCATCAACAATCACATCGTCTGGATGGTTTAAGTGATTAACTAGATTTCTCTTTCCGCCAGCAACAATTTTGCCATTTGTCGCACCTGATTTCCATTCCATTATACGATGATTCGATTCTTCAGCAATATAAACAGTTTGATCATCATCAACATACAAACCCCAAGGACAGTTCAGTTGATTGATTCCATTGCCTTCTCCATTTCCTCCGGCTACAGTTACGCTGGTTTGATTCCATTTTGCATTTTGATGAATTTCAATTGAGCTTGAGCGTAGTGGTACTAAAATGAATCCAAACTTATTCTAAGAAAAAAGAACAATCAGTCCGATTAAATTAGCGTTTTTTTCTCTTCATAACAACAAAAAAGCGAAATTTGTGAACCGACCATCTAATGTTTCTATTCACACTGTTAAATACTTACCAGGTGTAATTCTAAGTTGAATAACAGCAGAATTCAGTTGCTCAACTTATTTACTCTTTTCCCTATTTTGAGTGTTGACGACATTTTCAACAAGTAAAAGATACACTCACACTTTTGTGTGTAGCTTGCACTAGCTGGTTTAAACGAATAGGATCATTCTCCATGTGCTATTCTCATCGATCCAGAAATTTCTTCATACGTTAAAAAAATGTACACAACCAGCTCAGTTTCAATATATAACAAATGCACCAGAATAAATGTCTCTCTCAGTGTTTTTGCGAATACCTCTGTAAAATTTTGGTGTACATGCTTCATTTTTTTCGAAAGATGCCTTGTCTGATTCTCTACAAACCCGGATGAAAAGAGCTTTTCTAACGAATAAGTATGAAATTATATCCGGTGAATATTACAATTCTCTGAAATGGTTCCCTTTCAAAGGGTGTAGGTGTAAATGCTAGTGACATTCGTAATGAATACCGCCACCCCTATTGAATGATATGTATGATCAGCATTACCACCCGATGACACGCGATGCATTGCATTACGATGATGAAATGTTGGCGGTGCGCAAGTACCTTGAGTGCGATGACGATGGCTTGAATCGTCGTCTGAATCCATTACTAGCTCAGATGAAGAACGATTGGAGGGAGAAATCGACTATTGGCCACGCAAAGTTTATATTGAGAATGAATGAATAAATCAATCAATATATAAAGGCAAAGCTACTTTTAAAACGTACATCTTGGATTTTTGCCTTACACAGCCAACAGTAGACCTTCATCCATTAATAATCATGAATCACTTTAATAAAAAAAAACTTCTAACCAATTTAGAAAAAAAATGCTGAAAATAGTTTTTAAAATAATATGTAAATAAATTCATGCTCAAATAGATGTCGTACGGTGAATCAGAGCTATGACATTCGATTAGAACCACACCCTCACTCTAGAATGCAGAGTTTACTAGGAAAATAAAAATCGTTCGAACGATCCTTATATATGGATCTCTGTACATAGTGGAGACGGACATCCCGTTCTGTAGCTTTAATTACGCGCTCTACGAGATAAAACACGGACGGAGTACCTCTTTACAACGCTCGGTCGCAACTTTATTTGAATGACCATTGAAGCATATCTGTTGAGAATATTTTAATCTTTGTGAGTATTACAACTGAAGAAAAGTGAAACACATACAATGACCTTTATTCTAAGAATATTTCGAAATCATAAAGCCTACACCTAACATCTTTCAATATCCACCACCGTTATTTTATTAGGTTGGCTCAGTGAAATCATAATTCGTTCGATTTTCACCCAAATTCGCCAACGTTTCACTTGGCAGCGTAAAAGGAAACACCGCATAAATATTGTTTTTATTGTAGACGCTGCTCAAATGCCGTGAGATTAACTTGCTTCCTATGAGAGTACCATAGTCAATTGTATCAATAGGTTGACTATCTTCCATGCCGAAAGTAGTCAGATTAAAATACGTTTCCTCTTTGGAATGAAATCGATCACCTCGAACGAGCGCTGTTGCATCAGACAAAATTGCTAATGAAGTTGTATAGCCTGGACAGAATCCACTTCCGTCAACAGCAGGTTTCTTTCGTTCACAGAGAAGACCAGGATACAATTCCACATCATCAATCGTTTTATAGAGTTTAGCCAATTGTTCAATCAATTCTGGATTCAAATCTTTGAACGATTTATATTCTAGTAGATGAAGAAATTTTCGATATTCATTTAAAGTACAGACACCCATGCTTCGCGCATGCAAAATACCACTTATTTCAATATTCCGAAACAAAACAGGAGTATTCTGACCACCGAAAGCACCCGAAACATTCTTACAACCATCAATAAGTGCTCTTGCAAGATCTTTATCTTCGAAACGTCCATCTTCACGACGAACGAGTTGAGAATTCTGCTTTTGATCTTCACTTAACTCTCCTAATTTTTTAAACATCGTTTTCATATCCATATTTTTCCAATCGCCAAGAAGCTTTGAAAGTTTATGTTCAAGCCATATTTCATCCTCGACACTAGTTGCATGATGCCATCGATACAAAAAATTGAATTCAATTGAACATTGATTTCCGGTTGCCATTGGTAGATCATTGCCACTGCCAATAGTTGAAAAATCTTGTCGAACATCCAAACTCCATGAATTTTCTACTCGATTGATTCCAAATATGACTCGTAAATAATCATGTATAATAATATTGAGATAAGTTCGTTCATTAATCAATCGTGCAGTTTGAAAGAGTGCTTCATCGCGTTGCTGATCTTTGAGAGAACTGAATCGATTATTTTCGTCAATCTTGAGAAGATGTTCTGCAAGATAATTGTGATTTCGACTAAAGAGAACAAGCAAAACTGTGACACCAGCAGGTTGAAGCCAAAATCGAGTATCCGCGAACTGATCTGGTTTGAGAAGGCCGTTCGTACCGGTTCGAATAGAATCTTGCATTGCTTTTGTCCAACCGTAGAGTGGACTCAAATCCAAATAGCTCGTTGTTGCATTGATACTTTTGTCGATTGGATCTGTATTAAATATGTCATGCGTGATAAGTGTTGCGAAATAGATAAAATTGCTTGAGATGAGGGATTCACTTTTTTTGAATAGACCATCTTTGTCGGGACATCGTCTCAAGAGTTCGTCAAAAATTAGTCCTGGATCTGGAAGATCATTCGTTTGTGATCGTTTCGACCGATAATTCTGGACGTATTTTTGTCCGGATTTTCCAATGTCAGGAAATGCTAAATTATTGCCAGACCCATCAGCTGATCTCCATTGATAACCGACTTGGGTGAGGAAATTAGCAGGTGGATGCGAGAGTTGCTCCCATAAGCTACTAATGAAAATTTTACTCATGATAGCACTAAACTCATTGTTTTTCGGCAAAGTATAAAGTATAACAATGATCTTTTCCATTTCTAAAAGATTATCATCGATTGGATTTCCGAGAATAATATTTGTCGTATATTCGCATAAAGTAAGAGCGTCTGGTATAACATTGAATTTGAGCGCGTTTAAATCGGCAATTATACTGTGTTCGCCATTTTTAAATTTGTGAAGTTCGGATTTAATAATATTGATGAATGCTAAGAGCTGGGATGAATGTTCGCTCCGATAGTGCTTTATGGTTGTTTTTTCTTGTGCTTTTTCATCAGACTCGAAGAATTGTTTAACGGATTGTATCCAATTTTGTAGAGGCATTTCAAAAACAGCTCGAATAATAACGACTCTATGCAACCTTTAAAAAAAAGCAAGTGCGTATTCAAATATAGAAATCAATTTATTGCTTTCATAGTTATAAGAGAACAGAAGGCGTCGCACTGAAAGAAAATCGATAGGAACAGATGTAAATAATGGAAGACAAACCGTAATCATGTATGTGAGAGAAAACTTGGTGAGACAAACAAAACACATCGAAATTTTGACGATATTATTTTCATTCAAGATCTGAACCGACTAAATTGTTAGAGATTACAGTATTAATTCATAAACTGAGTTTCCTGGAAATAGAATCTAGATGAGCTCTCAATTATTATACTCTCGTTCTTTTCTTGTTCCAATGACTTAATCATTCAATTTTTTTCTATAATATCTTGGAGCAAAATTCAATGAATTGTTAGAAAATGATAACAATATTGTTCGATCGGCTGACAGAAAGATCATATGGAATAAAATTAGTTTGCTTGCTTGCACGTGGCAAGCCACGTGTTCAAATGTGTCTTCAAAGTTTATAAAATTTGACTAAAGTTAATCGGGATTCTGAAACTCAATTTTGTTTTGCTTTATCTGAGATATGTCTTTTGTTTTTCTGTGAGAATGATTTCTTATAGATTGTCAACAATCATTCGGTAATCAAATGAATTTCGTTTAGTAATGGAGCTCATAAAAATTAATTTCAGATTTTTCGAGATGCTTGGTACTTACTTTATGGGACTTATCAATATCCACTGTTGGCAATGATCTCTTTAGTCCGGAAGTTCTCAACCGTTACCATCAAGGAGTAATATTCAAAAAATGAATATAAAATGAAAGTAGGAGTTTTGGCATTGTTTAATAAATAATATTCTCTTCTAAGTGAACGATCTCGAGAATGAAATAGAGAAAATTCTAGAGAAATCTATTATTCAATATTTTGTTTGCTAATTCTATTCGGCGCTCTGATGAACACGATTTTATCCATTGTGCACATAATTATCGTACTGCAATTTGTCTTATATTAAGATTCAAATACTTTCCAATCACATATAGACTGATAAAAATTCGATTTATGTCTACCTCGTGTACTCTCTATTTCTGTTGGTTTAATCATTTTTAGTGAAATCACATAGATGATTTATTTAGTATAGTTTTCTTTGTTTCTTGTTCTTTTCCTTTCGAGCTTGTGTTTAGATAAGTCATTATAAATGAATAGAAAACTTCGTTGCGGTCGTTTAATTCGAACAACTGATGGTATATTAAAAGAAGTTGAACTTAAACATGGTGGCGGCTCTCGTTTTTGCCCTTGGAATGATAAAGATATGGATTTTCAGACTGTTCATGGAATAGCTCTCAATCGGTTCGAATTGAGTAAAATAACAAAAATAATCCGAAATTATTTTATATCTTTTTTTCCGGACATTATAGATGATCGTAAATATAAAACACAATTGTACGATTTTAACCAACGTGTATTAGATATTAATGCATATGAAAATTTTTCTCAATATATCGAACGATTTGGTTTAAATACCAATAGCACAATACTATATTTATGTACTATTGAAAGTTTAGGTTTGTTTCGTCCTATTCTACTCAATTTTATCGATTTGTTTTTGATTTTTAAAGCTCATAAAAATGAACCACCAACAAAAACCAAAGACACAATGGTAACAACAATAACATCATCTGAACCTCATAAAACAGATGCAAACCAACAGCAAACACATAAGTACGAAATTTATTTTAATTTCTAAATAAAAATCGAATCACACGTTATTTTGCTTTTAGAAGTTCACTTAGTAATTAATCGGTATCAATTAATCTATCTTTATGATATAATTTTATATTTAGAATTTGAATTTAAAAGATCTATCAATAATTTAATAAAACACATTAACAGTTTAATGGAACAAAAAGGTCACGATCAAATATTAATAGAATTATTACAAAATATTTGTATAATAAAAGGTTACATTTGGTCAACAATTGATAAATTACAAAAACAATTACGACGATCACATGAATTTATTCAATTAATGCAGAAACATGACATTTTACTATATACAAATAATGTAAAGAATGCTTGTGACAAATGTCAATCGATACAAGAATTACTTACATCGAACAAAAATAAATTTAATCGTATTCATATATTTTCACCGATTATGAACTTATTTCCCGGCATTTTACGTAACTTAAAAGTATTTAAAAATAATTGCTTCAGTGGAATATCAATTATTTGAAAATTCCTTCTTAGATTCTACGTGACATATGGTTACAAAGCGTTGAACATAATAAAAACAAGTTCAGTAGATCTTCAATTACAAAAAAAAGTCAATAGAACGAGCTCAAGCATTGTCACCACCATTACAACAAACGAAAGAAAATTTTGATTTATTTAAAAATGTATGTTAAATATAATTATAGATTTATTTTATCATATACTTTTATTTAGATTTCAACATGTTTAAATGATTTAGTAGACTTACTCAATTCTCGCGGTTCAACGATACTTCGAGAATCGATTCTTTCAGCGATTGTTGGTATTAAATATAAATCTATATGATGAACAATCATTGAATGATGTTAAACGAAAAATCGTATCAATTGAAAATAAAATTAGTCAAATACTTGATGAACAAGGTGTTAATAATTTTAACATTGAATTAAATCAACAAATTGAGGGATCATGCAGAAAAGCATTTAGAACAATTGAATTTCTATTAGTTATTCCTAATCGTTATCAAATGCAAGCACAGCAAACCAATCGATATAAATATTCGCGTTGGTCATCGCCTCCTCGTTTATTCAATGAAACTAGGCAATCGATACCACCTAAAAAACAAAAATGATCCAATCTTTATTACAGTAATGACCAATATCTAATTTTTTTAATTAGATACAGCTATTTCTGTTTCTACAAAATATTTATTTTGTTACTTGTGATTCTTTGTTAATATGAAAATGAAGCAAATGATAAAAACTTCTTTGAAACATTTAATGATTTATTTTTATGATCGAGTCAGCATTGCTGATTTTCTAGCGTTCTTGTTAACAAGAAATATAAAACGAATATTTTTGTGTAAATATTTGGTATATTATAACATAAGTCTGTACGGATATGTGCTTTATAATCGGGTATTCACTATTTCGTTACCATCGAAGTTTGTGCGAGAAAAAAAGGAAGCATAATCAATTTTGACTATTCGCTATTGTATTTAAATAATCTCTTGCTATTATTCAATTAATTACTGATATATTATTAGTTGCTTGTGTAGCTTCTTCTGTCAAATTAAAAAAACTATACCTATTAGTTGTAATTAATGAAATAAAAAAATGCAAAGCTTCATCGATATAAACTTATTTTGTTGGGTCTTCTATAATTTGAAGCAATACTAAAAACATAACGTTATTTTCGTGATTTTAAAACAATGAAAAAAGGATGTGTGTGGATCTGGCTTCGCAGCAGTCCTATATATCCTGTATTTCCTATATTTTAAAAATTTATCCTATAATAGACTATATTTTGAGCTTTTTTCCTATATTCCTATTTTTTTTTTGAAAAAATTGAAGAT
>CAJNYU010002756.1:9130-77468 GCA_905331475.1 Rotaria socialis
TATACTATACTAGAGAGAGAGAGGAAGAAAAGATCAAAGGGGAACAAACTGATTTTCAGTCATAGAAATCACTAGAAATCATCATACATTAAACATGTGAATAACGATTCAGTTGATAAAAATTACAAGAAACAAATGTAAATTAAATTTAAATCACAGAAATTCTCGAACTGTATAGTGAAAAGAAAATATTCATTTCTATTGATTACTGATTATTTTTACTAATTTCCTTGTTTTTTCAGAATGTACAATGTTTTCAGTGACCGATGTTGATTTCTCATCACTTTTCAACATTTCTGAACGTTTCCAATGATTTCTGCTAGTTTTCAATGATCATATGAGCCAGTCCACGTAAGCCACGACCGATCACCATGGAGAGGTACTCGATGAAGTAGTTCCTAGATTTGCGCAAAATTTATTCCATCTTGTAGAGTATGTTGTTTTAGGCCTCGAACCAAATTTTTAGCCTTATTAGAGAACTTCCTGTCGAGATATTAGGATCTTTCGAACGAATTTTTACCGTTTTTTAACGACTTTTATATGCAAACAATAGAAAAATCACCTTCCAAATTGGTTTTCTCTCAAGATATGAGTGGGATGGTGCTCAAATAACTTTTCAAGCACTACGAAGCTGAGGTTCACCCAAGGGTGTAGTCAAAAGCTTGGGATCTCTGATTGAACAAAATCGGGTGTGGCTTATGCGGACTGGCTCATATAAAAACTGATATCCAGTCATAGAAATCACTAGAAACCAGTTTGTTCCCCCTTGTAAAAGATACACATAAAGATTACGTCACTGCGATATGTTTATTGGCCCCTCTATGATTTATAAATGGAGATCAGGCAGTTTCTATAACCACCTATTAAATCTAGTCGTTCATGAGTGACGTACTTCTTGGCACAGCTATTTTATCGGCTATTATTACGTGAGTAGCTGCCTGATTCGACTTCGAATATAAACGGTAAAAACGAAAAGAGCTAACCATAACCATATAGCTAGCGATAGTTTTAGTTTTACTTATATACGTATATACAGCTACATAGGCTCCCATGTAAGTAAAAATAGATTTATATTTAGTTTTAGTTTTATATTTAGTTTAAGATGGAGTGAACGTAGGTTGAGGAGGACTAAGGGCTAACTGTCGGTGTGGGTGAAGGGTATATATGTAATTATTTTTTTCAAGTCCTCACCCATATGATTAAACAACGCTTTCGAAAGTTTTCTAGAAATTGAAAATCCAAGCCTATTCAAGAAATATCCTCTATTGTTGTGATAAAAATAACTTCGTTCAAAAGTATAAATCAATACTTCTTTGAACATGTCATCTTGAATATAAAATGTTTCAGATCGATAATTGTATGAATAACATCGGATATACGGTGGTACCGTACTGCTGATGCACTTTTCAAAGTCAGAGATACAGTCTAAGAAGTAAAATTTTAATATTTTCGACAAAATGTCTTATGCAGTCAGAATACCATAATGATAAACGTGTCGCAATCTGTATTGCACAGTAATCATTTTGAATTTGTAATTCTCACTATGGATTTCATAACTCATAGGCTACAACGTTTTCTGATAATTCGAATTCATTAATGATTGAATAGATAGCAAGAAAAAACTACTTCTGACAGGTTTTTACGCACTGAGGGAATATCTAGATTATAAATTGAATTAGGTGTCTGGTGAATGCAAAAGTCGTGCCTCATCAGCGCAACAATGTGTCAAGTGTTATAAGATTCTAAACTCTTTGCAGACAATATCTGGGACAGTACTTACCTTGCCTTAATTCCAAATATGTTCCATAGATTATGTAAAGCTTGATGTCATCACACCAGTAATTATTCATATTGCTATGACTTGCAGTAGCATTGAATTTGATAAACACTTCAAGTTCCCATATATCATTGTGTAAAAGCAAATTGATTTGCTCTTCATTCGAGCCTGTAAGTACAACATATATCAAATTCATTAGTAGCATATTGAAACTTACTTAAAGTTTCTTTGGAAGATACTGAATTATTCTTTTGTAATCCTTTTAAGTCTATCAATACACCGGTGCTCATTTTTGCACTTAGTACGGCTTCAGAATGTGTCCAAAAATTGGAATCCCACTTATCTGATAAACTCACACGTTGGTACATAGTAGCTCCAATAGAGAGTGATTGTAACGTGAACTGGCAGTTCGAACTACTCTTGTTAGATATAACTGTAGTGATATTACCATTGCTCAGTGTCCAACCACTAATATGAGAAATATTACAGTCAGCTTGACCATCTTTGACCAAGTTCTCATCATGAGCAGATGTTTCATTTGGTAGTATAGCATCTTGAATAGAGAGAGTATTATTCAATTCACTCTTTGCCATATTGGCATAAGTGAAATTAGTCTTGTACAGGTTAGCACGAGAAAAATTAACTTGATTTAAATTAGCTTTGTAAAATACAGCATGCTTAAGATTTGAATGCCAAAAGTCACAATCAGATAGAGAAGTATAATTGAATATAGATGCAACACCACTTGATTGGTGAAAATTCGTATTAAATACTTTGGCACCAGTGACATTGGCTACAACTAAAGAGTACTCAAAATCATGGCTTCAGAAAAAACAGTTATACTAACAAAATATTACTTAGGTTAGTGGATGCAAAGTTGAGATTCGTGAGCTGAGCGTTTGAAAAGTCGGGATTGTACAGCTCAGCCAATGAAAAATCAACACCCTTGAGGGTCGCAGATGGAAACTTGGGATTAAAGAGCAGCGTGTGTGAAAAATTGACATTCTCAAGTGAAGCGGATGAAAAATCAGCATTATAGACCACAGAGAATGAAAAATCGGCATGGGCGAGGGTGCTATGTTTAAAGTCGACATCACGAATATTTTTACATGAAAAATTCACGTTTTTAAATGTTGCTTCAGCGAAAATGGTACTAGAAAAAGAAGTGGAAGTAAAGCTAGTATTATAGAATTCAGCAAATGAAAAATCGGCATCATGGATTTCTGCTAATGAAAAATTAGTCGTATCGAACTTAGTACGAGAAAAATTAATATTTGACATTTTAATGCCAATAAATGTGGCTTTTAATAGAAAGATGCCTCTCAATGAAAGTTGATCTAATTGTTTTTCATTTACTGCTGCATCACGAAAATCGATCTTAAGAAGTTTTGCTGTTGAAAGATCGAGCGAAGGATTTTCTGGTGTATCAGTGAGCTGTTTCGCTTCGTAAAGAAATCTGATAATTTGAACATTGCGTTGTGGGTCTAGTTGACGAAAGATATTCAGGGTCTCAATTCGAGCAAGCGTAGCTGTGACTTGACTTGACATTATTGATCCATTGCTCTCTTTTAACAATTTACCCATTTGCTGAATATAAGCGTCGAAACGGCCGTTTTCATATCTTTGTTTATCTAGATCCTTTTCTTGTTTACGCAGTAGTTCCGCTTCTTGTTTGTCTTGTTCACGTTGAAGTCGAGATGCATTTCGATCTTCGGCGCGTTGTAATTCAGCTGCGTCTCGATCTTCAATTCGTTGTCGCTGAGCTGCACTCTGCTGTTGAAAAGTGATCACAATAGTAAAAACGCCTAATGAGAGCGGTAGCAGTAAAGAGGACATAAATTCGAGGCACCCTCTGCATTTCGCATGCTTTTTGTCACGAGTTGCAAGGGTAGGTCTACGCGTTCGTATATTTTCTTCTGAAGAAGTCATTCTCGCTTCCTAGTTTGATTTGGTGCAATAAACTGACAAATGATTAATATCGGCTACAGGTGACGTTGAATTTATTTATTGTTGACAATTTCAGATAGGCAAAGTGTGTTTGTAGCCGTATGAGATAGTATGATCTTAAATTCATAAGAAGCATGCTCTAATGCTGTTTGATTTACCAATAGTATCCGTTCGTGTTTCGATAAATTGAATGTAATCAACTAATACACATTTATTTCCCCTATGTTTGCCACATGTCAGTGTTATTTAACATGAAAGATCCCGAGAAAAACAGATCGTGTTTCCAATTTTCGTTCATCTTGTAGCAGATGCTTTTGGTATTCCTTGTAGTTTTACATATGTGTTTGATAATTTCGAAGTGTCTATCAGCACACTATCTATTGTCTCCTCATTTCATAGAACAAGTAGAACTTGTTTTTGACTCGTCTCATATCTCAGTACATCATCTTTTTCGAAAAATTCATTTTCCAACCGGCGCTCTCTAAACTTTGAAGTGATCCATTTTGGGACACGCTCTAATATTTAATGACACTTCATTGATATCAAAACTATCTATATATGCAGATATAATTCTTTAAGAGACATTGCACGCCACCCACGCACTCTAAATAAAACAGTTATCTTAGAAACTGCTGAAGCCCTCTCGGAAACCCTTTCGAACCCATGAGCGTATCCGAAAACGTTTTCGGACTCCTGTTAAGTTTCAAGAAGCATCTTCAGAGTTTCTGAATTCTCGGAAACCTTTCAGCTTTCAAAGTTTAGGTCTGGAAAACCTCAACCGTATTCTCAGAAACCTTGATGCTTTTTTAAAAGTCATTTTGGTTTAAAAGCCCTCTCGAAAATTTCGAGGAGTTTCCGAATCTTCAGAAGACCCTTACGTTTCCGAGAAAATACTTGTGAAAACCATCCTTGTTAGCTCTAATATGTATAGAATGAAAAGGATATATAAGGAATGAAAGACAGATATATTAAGAGCAAAAGAGACAGGCAGTGTCACTGATATTATGTGACAGAACGAAGAAAAAGTGAACTTCATGGGACTCGAACTCACACCTTCCGCTATCCGGACAGATGTCCTAACCAGTTAGACTAGAAGAACATTTTAATCTTCTTTTTAATGACCATATTCCCGTCGTTATTTTAGAGGTTTAGGAATTGTTCGACATGCATGATATGAATCTTAGTCACTTTATGTGCAGTTGTTGTATAAAACCATTAGGGATCTGAGATTTCAAAACATACGTAGATCCAGATAGCAGATCAACTCCTTTTTGAATCATCCCGTATCTAAAAACTTGAATGGCTTATGATAAACTCTATTGGGAGCATTGAAATGTTTGACTTAATAGTCAGGTTATTAAATGAATGTTGTCTTTTTCCTTCTTCATTCATTTTTGTTTTGTCAAAGTACATGAATTGTCATCATTATCAACAGATTACAACGGAATATAATGCAAGTTTAGGATGTTTGATCATTGCTTTAAATGATTTATACAAAAGAGTGATAGGAGAGGAACGATAAAAAACACGGTCGGCATTTATTCTTTCATATCGTAGGGTGTAGTTCTCACAGTGATCAGATAAAAGGTTCGAAAGCAAATCCAAACGCTAAAACTACACTTCAACTGGTAACAAAACTAAAGGTCCCAATAGTACAAATGGCATCAGCATGATGCCTTTGAAAGTAATAAGGAAATCAAAAGTTAGACTACCTTAAAGACTTCGACTTCAATACACAAAAGATTTCACCACTATTAAACTCCCTTTGACTTCATGACTTGGAGTTCCCCCTAATATGTCTTAATAACATTCACTAACTCCATCGTAATGTCATTACCTGACATGGCGACTTAAAAGGTTTAAATAATTTCATGACACTGATTTTGAAAGATGCCAAGACTACAATACACATTACGGACTTTACGACTCTTGATGAAAAACATAAAGACTCGACGAGTAAGACTGACTCTAAGGTTACGATTTTCAAATACAGGAAAGTATAATAGCTAAGATTTACTTTTTCACTCACTACACCAAAGAGCGGCATGGAGACTACACCAGTAAGACTGACAACCAGGCGCTGATTATAAGAGACAGGTAGACTACAAAAATTAGACTAAATTAAAGATATTCTATTTAGAAGACATTAAAATTCTACCGCTTTCCTCACTTAATGGTCGGGGATTTAAAAACGAAAACGCTTAAGGGATGTCATAAATTGCATGACCCTGTCTCTCAAAAGATTCAGCACTTTGACTGGCACCATGTCTGCATCCTTGGCAGATGATTAGACATGAGGACTTCAGTTGACAATATGACTCTGGAACTAACAGTTATATACTCTTGGGGGCCTTCAATAGTTTGCAACTGATATCTTTAATAGATATAGATAAGGAAGAAGCTCAACCCAACAGAATGAGTTAACGTCAAGGAAATTGTCTTCTCTGCTACACTACGTACAAATGTTCACTAATAAGAAACTGAAATCAACATAAATAAATAATATTATAGGATTAAAATCAGGGGACAACTATAGATTGAAGTATTAGAATGGGATTGGGGTATATTTAAGGGATATTCTAAGATGTTAGCTCAAGACACCATTATGAAAGGATAGATATAGAACAAGGGCATATATTAATAGAATAGATTAAGATCATAAAATAAGCGCTTACAATAATAAGTTAGAATAACAAGATAGAAAAAGAATAAGGGCATAAAAAAAAGGGATAGATAGATTAAGGGGTTAAAATAAGGCCATATGATTAGAGAATCGATATATATATATTAAGGGAATAGATTAAGGGATTAGAAGATCGATATACATTAAGGGAATAGATTAAGGGATTAGAAGATCGATATACATTAAGGGAATAGATTAAGGGATTAGATTAAGATTTTAAAATGAGATGATAAATACACTTTCGGGATTTGAATGAGTTGATGGAATATGGAGTTAGAATACGACGTCAGATATAGATTCATGAATCATCTGAGGGTAGTAGCCGGTAGACTATCCAAGGTTTTTGAACTCTCGGAAGCCTCTTCTGCGTTTTCGGGATCAGGTTTTTTTACTACTTTTAAGGGTTTCCGAGCTCTTAAAACATTTTCCCAGAAAATAGATTCTTTTTTAGAGTGCGGCCACCATTGCTCAATATATCCCACGAATTTGGCTGATATTTTTACAGTAGATACCTACATTCGAGCTAGGAATAAGCCTACATTTTCAGCTCAAACGGATGAATTGTTCTCGAGATATAAGACTTGAAAGTATCGGTGCTCAATCAAAATTAGAGATCTTTTATCGCAATACTTTTCAGTATCCTTGGTAATAACAGTTATCATTGAGATTGTTTCACCAAAGATACTATCGACTACGGGCTATCTTGTGATAGTAATGAAAAATTTTCATCCTCAGATAAATTTTGATCGGTATCATACACGATTTTCAGAAAGCATGCTCCTGTATTTTGAGCAAGTTAGTCAGATCAGTGAGATATAATTTCTTGAGAATAGCCTCATTTGAAAGAGCATATCAAACTGCTTCGAACAATGCTCTCAAAATTTTGGCAGATTAAATTTTAGTCTAGAAAAAGTTTTAACATTTTCATCAAAGATTTGCACCTGTAGAAAAATTTGACCTATCCGATATTTTTATTGTTTCATCTCTACCAGCTGGTGTTTTCGGGAAACTAACTACATATTTTTTATAGTGCTTAAAATTCTATCACAATGAAGATGTATTTCTTCGCAAATTCTTCCTAATAGAATCTTTCTATTCATTTTTTTCAATTTCTCATCCGTAGTCGAATAGAAAACACAAATTATCTCAAAATTAAGCGCATAGCGTCAGAGAGCGTGAAACTCTCTATCATTTTAGATACTAGAATTTGATATTGGTAAATCTATCAAAAAAGGCAATAAATAAGTTAAAATGTTCATAAATGATTATTGTTTTGAAACTTTGCGAAAGTGCTGCTATTTCTAGAGCCTGATCATCCTCTTCATCTTGACCTAGTCATATGATCAGTTTATTTGTATTGCTACTGTTACAACTCTTCTCGACTTCGATTTCATAGGAATCCGCTGCATAAAAGCGTTCAATTGTTAACCTGCTGATTTTTTAAGTTCTATTCCTGAATACATTTTTAAGCGATGTATTGCAAAAAAGACGATCGCCGTATGAAAATTCTTCATGATGTCGAATCTGCTTAAATTGTGCAACACGATTGTATGATGATGAGTTTCTTTTTTCTTCTTAACTATGTTGGAAGAATCATTGTGATATAATTATATATGAGCAATGACTATACTACCTCTACATCCTATACCAAATGTATATCTATGCAAGCAACTTACAAGATTCATTGACAATGAAAATAAATGGTAAGAAAACTTGAATTTTATTATGTCTTCTCTAGGCAAATGAAAGCGCGGCAATCTTGTTTATTTTTTAGAAAAGTTTTCCCAATATCGATAAAACTTCATTGAGAAATTTCATACGATCTTTAGTTTAATCTGAGAATAACACCAATTTGTACTAAATAAGACACCATACTACTGTTTAACTTAACTAAATACGCAACATTCGGGAACAAATTTTCAAAGCTGAAAGAAATATTACGCAAAGGGTTCGGTTGAAGATAAGTTTTATACCTATTTGAGATATAAAAGAGCTACAAGAAGACTTCATCGTAAAAATAAAATAAGTTGCTAATTGAAAGCTTGTTCTACGAAGTAAATGATATATTCAAAAATCTGAAACCAAAGGTTTCTTTAACATCAATAAAAAGTGAAATATATATTATTGTATGTTCGCTTCAACAGACAAAGCAAAGCACAACGAAAATTTAGTGAGCATAATCTTCGAGTAATTCCAGCTCCGGCTCACTCTCTGATTTGTGTTAGACAGAGAATTTCTTTCTCTAGTGAATAGAAATACATCCAAGGATAGGGCGGGATCGCCGGGACAGAAAATGTATTGTTTTAAAAAAAATGCTCACTTTCCTCCTATGAAACCGCAACGGGAAAAACTATATTCAACCAGAATTCTTTTTGAGACCTATGCTGGATCTGAAACTGTTTGTATTCGATCTAGAATTTTATTCTCTACCGCAAAGTACTAGTTATTATGAGGTTCAACGGACAAAAACTATGGGTTGGGTGTACATCACAGTGTGAGTGTGATGAGATGTGCCGTCACATTAGATTATCTGCAATATTTTCCGAACTAATTTCAACGTTTGGGAAATTGCTTTTTCATTCCGAACATGCCGCATTCTCACCCACACTTACACCTAGATATATACCGAATCTATATTGTTTGTCCGCTGGCCATCATCAAATATAGCACCATGCGATACACAATGAAATTCTGCATATGATGAAACAGTTTCAGGTTTAGTACAGGTCTCAAGCCGAATTCAGGGTGAAAATGTTTTTTAGGCATTATGTGTTCAAAGCGGGAAAGTGACTATTTCTTGAATAAGCCCTATTTTCTAACCGATAATAGTGCCATCGAATTTATTCCCATTCGCTAGACGAAAAAAATCTCGAAATATCACAACCCGTTATAGGTCCACCATAGACCATAGCGAGAACCGGGACTGGAGATACTCGGATATCGTGCTATTTTTACTGACCTTCAAACACAAAAGAAGAGCATTCAGCGTTTTTGATAAAAACAAGTCACTTCAAGATAGATATTTCTCAATACTGCGCGCGACGGTTATATAGCAGTTTTTTTAACATGCTTCTCGTGTATCTATTTCAGCCTGTCGTACCGCATCTATCGCTTATGCTTTAATATGTTTGTGAAGAAATCGATACTCTTTGTGAAGAAAACTGTTTATGTTTTTTGCATCCCTCTATCAACGCATTAGCCTTCGCTAGCCCATATCAATAACTTCGGGCTTCAGAAACGACAGGAGCCTGAAGAAAGCAGCGAATTTTTCGGATACTTCCGGTGATATCAAACGACTTTTCCACCGAAAAACTTTCCGGAAGGTGGAAGCAGTATTTCGGGTGGAAATCACCGTACGGTAACTGGACTATTTCGTAGTATTCTCGTGACCGTAGCCGTTGAGAAAAGCTCCAGGAACCGACCCGTCATCATCAGGATTACACACGAGGTACTCGGCGCAATTAACTGAATCTGACCGATTTCAACTAAGAAAATTCTGAAAGTTTCAAACCTCATGAGATCGTGTGAAAACTTCCCGACACCGCCACATCTCCTAATCCTGGATAGTCGCACACCCAACAAAATAAATTAATCGCCAACCTCTATAATTCTACTGACCTCATACACTGGTTCACAATGATTCACTATACCAGAGCATGCATGAAAAGATTCCAAGGTCAGTACCTTCAATATGAGATATTTCGACGCTCTACTCTTTGTATTTGACTCTGAGGGCGTAGATGGCTGCAACTTGCTAGAAAACCAAATAGTGACCGAGAAAAAAGTGATTCCACTAGTCGCAATGCTTGTAGAAATTGATATAAATAAGGAAAAGACTCAAATTCATTGAAACCGTTTATCGTGTTACATGAGGAATTACAACCGAGTCAGCTTCATGATTTTGTCAAGACTGCGTCGCTTTCCATGAAGATTTTGTTTTTATTGTATATATACTTATATATTATAGTAAAACTTGAACTAAATTAGTTGCTTTAAAGATGAAACTAATCATAATGCTGTCTTTCATTTTCTTGAATCAACATTTATTTTATTTCTCAGCGAATAAGAAGAAGAATCGGGTGACACCTTTTCAAATAATCAGTAAGTTGAAAATTCAGAAACTAATGTGAGGGTGTCGCCTAACTGCAACGAAATAGTTCTTTCAAGATGTTAATCCTGCTTTCATGACATTAAGAGGGTTACTAAAAATCTTGTATAAATAAAAGTTTTTTCAATTGTCAATCATTGATCATTCAAACCACTGGATGGCATAATATATTTCTTTTCTTGTGTTTGATTTGCGTCAATGGAAATAATTGAACATTCATTGCTAGATGTTTGTTCCATTAATTCATCATCTGTAAATAAATTTAATTATTAAAAGAAATAATCTATTTTGTTTTCAATATTTTATTTACCAGGCTTGCTATCAAACATATTCGTTTGTAAAAGTTTTTCTATTGTCATTGCATTCGTATCATTACTATCTATTAGAATCATGATTATATGAAATTCTAGAAAACTAGTCTTACCAAATGTAGAGATCCGACCACTAGCAGTGGCACTCGATTTCACTCGTTTATTCGAAACTATAAATAGAATGATAGAAAGCGTTGAAAATATTGGCTCTTATCACAAACCGTAATATTTCTCGGGTAACTCAAACAATATTTGTTTTTGATTGTCTTGACCAAATGCAATAGTATCACATTCTAAAGAGTAATGAAATAATTAATGGAAGATTTTTGCATCTTTTGTTTTACCATCTGCTTTACGTTTTACAGACACATCTTGAACAACTGAACTCGATATTTTTTGAAACTCTTGTGAATCAATACCATTCATTTCAGATGATACTTCCTCGACAACAACAGGTGTCAAAATATCTAAATTTATATTATTCTCGTCTACGTAAAGAGAAAAGAAACATAGTTATTTTGTTATTATTTAATTCGTAAATATGAATTACATTCAAATTCTTCTTGAATAAAATTCTTCAGTAACTCTTTGACTGTCGTGTTATTACGTTCGAAGACAGTTTCTTCATCACTGATGTTTTCTGTATTAATCACATACAATGGATCATAATGTTTTCCATCGTATAATATGCAAACATATGTTGTTGCTAATGGATTCTTTTCACCATAGAAAATAGGCCATATAGATATATCTCCCTGAGATTTTGTCACATAAATTAAACAAATTACTATTTCAAAGATCTCAGACAATGCTAGAAGTTCAGGAGGTCCACCCCATAGTATTCCTTTCTCAATAGCCAAACAATATTCATTAATGGTTCTATATTCAGTACCACTACGCACAGCTTCAATACGCAGTTCTCGATTGTTACGAATCCAATCGGCTATAAGCATGCGTAAACCTTCATTACGTGCACAGCTAATCTTTTGCTTAAATACTTTTAGAGCCGACCAGTATAAGCATTTACCATCACGGAGTGCTTTTCCACGAACGAATTTGTGTGTTTTTACGGATATGCGGCCCATTTATACAAAAAGATTATAATTATATAACAGTCACTCTAGTTGCTACAACAAAAAAACAAGTGTAAAAACCATTCATTGGCCACTGTCACACCAATCGATTATCATAGTATGAATCAGAAAACTTACAGGCAGTGGCGGAGCCAGGATTTTGGGCTAGGGGGGCTGAGGCCCCGAAAAAAATTTTCGTGAATTGTTTGAGAATTTGAAAGTCATTTTGGATTTTTTTTGGGAATTTTGACAATTTTTTTGTTTTTTTTTCGGATTTTGAAAGCTTTTTTTAGATTTTTGGAGAATTTTGAATTCTTTTTGAAGGTTTTTCAGAAACTTTTGAAGATTTTCTGGATTTTTTAGGAGATTTTGAAAATTTTTCTTGATTCTTGCGGGAGTTTTTGAGTTTCATAGCGGGCAACACTGGCTATAACATGAAATTGCAAACATTACTACATATTTATATAAAAAAATGCATTTTCTAAAATCTCGTTAGGGGAGGGGGTGAGCCCCTAGCCCCCCCCCCTGGTTCCGCCACTGCTTACAGGTTTAACACAAATATGAAATATGAAGCAATACTTGTTTATTATTTATTATCCACATATGCTTGATACAATATAAGAAGAAAAAAAAGAGAAACACATAGTCACTGTCACTAAACATAAGAAGATTAATTTAATAAAAAAAAAAGAATACGAAGAGGAAGAAGAAGAAAAATCTATTGTTTCCTGATCATCACGGGCTAATGGGATAGAATGAAAAAAAAATAATGATGTATAGAATAGATAATTTTATATCGTAGCAAAAATATTTAACTCAAAAAAAAAACGACAGAAACCGGTGTTTTTTTTCTTCATTCCTAGAGTAAAACAAAACAGAATTCTTATCATCATCCACAAAAAGAGATAGTTAAAGCTCGAAATAGAACACAGAGTAAAAAAAACTAACAAACAAAGACTTTCTTTTTTTAAGATTTTTCAGCTGTTATATCAACACGAATTGACGAATTACTCGAACGTGATGGTGCAGTTGATAGATAAAAATTTCCATTACTTCTCGATTGACGTACTGGACTTTGAGTGAACATATGAGTTCGTGCTGAATTAAGAACAGGTGCAATCATTGAACCATTCTTTCTCGATCCTAATGTCGATAAACTATCTGATTCATATATAAAACGTGTTTCAAATGGAGTCGCATATTCATGTGCAACTGGTTGGTTTAGAATATTTTCCGTGCCAATATTAAGTAAAGGTGAGTCTCGTATAGATGCTGTTCGTTGTAATTGACCATGATGTAATGAAACTTCAAGAATATTTCCTGTATAATCAAGGCCATCACGTTTCGGCCGTGTTGGAGATGGTTGTGGTTGTGGTTGACGTCGACGTGGTAATGTATCTGGTTGAATAATAATCGGTTGTGGAATCGATATTGAACCACTACGTGGTAATTGTCGAATAAATGATTCTTCGCCATTCTCAAATGTATTTCCATGTTCATTATCATTATCGTCGACTGTTGGTGTTGTTTGAATATATCGATCAGCCATAAACGGTTGAGATTCACATTGTGTGTAATGATCTAAATAAACAAGAAGTTCAGCCATAGTAGATTGATCATGCATTGAACGAATTTCATCCTCCTCCTCTTCTTCTTCGCCACTATCATCATAGTCGTTGCAAGATGATTGATTACGATGTTCTCGGTAATCATAGGTAGTTGTTGGTGGTTGATGAAAATGAGTTCTTCGTGAACGATTAAAATCTAATGGTATTGTTGAATGTGGTATTGGATATCTATGCTGAGAATAGATCGATGCATCAAGCGTGGTCGAACGATGATTTGTTGGTGGTTTTCTCATTCGTAAACTAGGTGTTGTGCCCTTTTCTCGTGTTGATAGAGGTTCATATTGTACACCTGTATGATGTTTTCTTTTCATTGCATCAAGACTTGTATCTGTTTCTTGTGAATGCATTTGCACTCGACGACGTGGAGTAGCCGAACGAGGTCGACGTGGTGACGATGGACAACGAACTGGATGTGAAGGTGAAGGAGTAACAATATGTCGATGTTGTGGCGGTGGTGATGATGTACGTGATCGATGTGTAACTATAGTACAAGGAGAATATGCTGATGGCGGTGGTCGCGATCGTGGTCGATGAGAATGACGAGTATCTTCTGGTAAAACTGTATAATCATCGTACGGTGTTTCATAACAGGCAGGATAATGTCCATCATAGACATAGTCTATTGTTTCTCGTCGTGGTGGTGAATTCGATGGAGTTCTACATTTAATATATTGATGAAGTATTATATCATATGGGTCATCGTATATAACTCGAGGTGTAGGTTGTCTTGGAATAGGAGAACTTCGTCGGTCAGGATAATAATCATCGTCATCATCATATTTAATTGGCCTTGGCTCAGGTCGTTCTATAAATGAATAATCTGTTTTTGGTGTCTTTTTTGCTGGTAAAAATGTTGTTTGTGTTGATGATGATTGTGGTTGCACTTCATTACCGAAATTTCTTGTTTGAACTGGTTCATGCATAGTACCAACGTTTCGTGTTAATTTTTCTTCCGATTGTGTACTTTCGTCGATGAGTTTCGATTTTTGAGTGTCAATTTTTGGCTGACGATTTGGACTACGATTGCCAATAATCGAATCAGAATCGTCGTCTCGTCTATCACGTTTAGGTCTTGGTGTATTCGGGAATCGTTTACCTGGACCAAAATTTGGTCTTGGTTCAATGAATTCGTCGTCTAAATCAGTTGGCGGTGTTGACGATGGTCGACGAGGTATAGGTTTTTCAGTTGGAAATGTTGGCAGTTTTGCACCTATTTATAAGAAGAAGAAAAATAATCGTAAAACGAATTATTTTAATGTTAAAATCTATCTGATTGGTTTATGCCGACGCTTACTTTTCATAGTCTCTTATCATATATTTTTTTTTGTTTTCGCTATTGCTTCTGTTTTTGTTATTATAAGAAGTAGTTAGTTTTTTTCTTTTTCTGACATTTTTATCCTCAATACAAGACATAAATAATGTATTTGAAAAAAGAAAGAAAGTAATAGACTGATGTACGGAAGAAAATCAAACAGGAACAAAAGCATAAAAATACATTAAGTTTTTTATTTTTTATTTTTCTCCTTTTTTTTCTTTGATTGGTCCGTTTTTTTGTGTCGACAAAATAGACCAAGAAAACCGCGACGATTTTCATGACTTTTAACTGATTTCTGGGATAAATTCGTGTCATAATCTAGATTAGTGTTCAAATTTTCATATTGTACTAATTGTGAATCCGCGGTTTGACTTCTTTCAAGTAGTGTTTCTCTTCCTAATGATGGCTTAGAAGTTGATCGATGACTGCTTGATGCAGTATACATAATTTGCGACGATTTTGTTGATGATTGTTCTGCATTTTTTATCATATCGATTGCAGAATTCGAAGGCATCGCTACATTTATATAAGAATGAATTACTGACGAGTCCGTTTTAGATACATATGTTGGACTTCGAACTTTTGGTGAACGAGTCAAAACAATCTCTTCATCGTTATTTTGTCTTTTTGTTTGCTGACTAACTCTATAGGTTTCACTTTCACTACGAGAACTTTGATTGGTAAATATTGATTCTCGATTATCGAAAGATGACTTTTGAAAAAGAGCAGTTCGATTATCTGATGGCTTTTCATCTAGTAGAGTAGAATCGATAGATGTACCAACATCGACTACTTGTTGAAGTATAATATCCGTTGTTTGATCATTAACATAATTGATATAGGTTCTATACGTCGGTCGTTGTGTTGGTTGTGTTTTCTGTTGTACTATTGTTGAATTTTGTACGCGATTTGATGGTAGTACATCATGACCAAATACTAAACAAACTTCATCATCATCACCATTTGTTGCACTATAGTCAGTTTCTTCGCCAAAATAATATCGATTATTTGGTTCGCTTGAATCACTCTCTGAATCATCTGTTGAAACAGAATTAGTCTTTCCAACAAAACGATTTAAATTATCACCCGTTAATGAGCGAAGAAGAATTGACGACGGACGAAATTCTTTCTCGCTAATAGATTTATGTATTGAATCCGGTGATAGAAATTGATTTCGTTCTCGAACTAATGATTTGATTGTATTCGCCGCACGTTCTTGAACTTCCGAACTGTCTAGTATACCTTTGTATTTATATGCTACTTGTGTATGTTTTGGTTTGTAGCTGTAAACGCTACGATCTTGATTTGGATTTTTAGTTAACATAAAATCTCCCATTATAATCGTATTGGTTTCATCATCATTCGATGACGCAAGGACTTTTTGAGGACGAAATTTTGTTGGTGTTAAAGTATTATCATTTTTTCTATTTGAGCTTATTTCATTATCATTCGACGACCTTGAGGCAACACTAGAGGTTTGTTGATGTGGTCGTAAACGATATATTTTTGGCGTTATAGATTTAATTTGATTACTCATTGAATAATCATAGCTGTGATTAGAATAGCTATCGATATCTTGATATGTTGTAGGAACAATTTTACGAATCATCAATTGTGTCATTCGATTAAGAATAGAATTATTCTGCTGCTGAGATTTTTAATTAAAATACCTGAAGAATAGAATAATGATAGAATAGGATTCTATCGAGCAAAGTAGATATTGATTATTGAAGCCTACTCTAAGATCAATATTAAAAAAAACGATTAAAACCAGCAACAGCAGCAGCAGTAATAATGAAAAACGAGCGCAATGATCTAGTGTGATAATAAACTTACACGTAGAATCAACAAAAAAAAACGAATTCTACCAAGAATAGAATATACTTATGATTTGATAAATATAAACTACCATCACACGAGAGATAACAACAGACAGACAAAGGGAGAAGAACAAGTCAACTATCTGTAAGAACAAATACACTTACCAACTACAATATCTTGCCATGGAGTTTGTATATTAGGTGATTCAACGCTAACAACGCGTACTTTATATCGACCAGCTGACGAAAAAGACAAAAGGTTATTTAATGAAATTAAATTTGAAAAGAGAAAAATTCTTACGATCTCGAATAACGTAATCAGGAAAGTCAACTAATGAACGACCTTGAATTGGTTCGAGATCTCGCATGAGTACTGTTCGAATTTGTGAACTTTGTTCAACTGAAAATAAAAAAATTTCTTCTTTTTCTCCTGTGTGCTTGAATTCCGGACAGAAGAGACTTCAACACTTTATTTTACGATTGAGCGACGAGGAAAAAACAGAAGCTCTTACGTCGTTCTTCTAATTTGACACGGTCCGTTACTCCTTCATCTCCAGCTGCACTGAATGTTTGTAATTTATCACCAGCAATAACAGTCGATTGCGGTGGATTAAACCATTCGAGACGCGTCAATTTTGGTGCTAAAATACAGAACATTTTCGTATGATTTAAAAACTTAATTTTGTTGCTATTTACATCTTAGCGATTCCATCAGTCGTATAAACAGAAAATGGTCATTGACATCCAAATATTTGTCCTTGAAGAAAAAGCGACACAGTTTTAAAACTTCATATAAATTTTCAAAATAACACTTACGGATGAATTTAATATTTCGTCTCGATTTTCGTCCAATGATTCCAGATCATTAATACTCTATTTAAAAAGCTCAAACGTAAATAAATTTTCTTAGCGAATTAAATTCCTACGTTCGCTAATAATGTCGGGAGACTTCTTTCAAGTCCATGTTCTCGAAGTAAATCTACTAGACGCATATCAACTCCATAGAATCCAATGCCTTGCACGCGAATATCATCACCGCCATAATTATCCGATAGGAACACACGAATAAAACGAGTTTTTAATGCTTGAAAAAACACATCGTTCTTATTGCCTTCTATAAAGAAAAAAACGAGAGTAGATGTTGGATAATAAATCTTCACGACATACGAGATAATGGACAAGTAAAATCTTTCACTTTTAGCCACGGTCCATTAAACGCAGTTGATACATC
Organism: Rotaria socialis; assembly: GCA_905331475.1. Classification (NCBI taxonomy): domain Eukaryota; kingdom Metazoa; phylum Rotifera; class Eurotatoria; order Philodinida; family Philodinidae; genus Rotaria; species Rotaria socialis. The sequence continues at coordinate 27,024 of CAJNYU010002756.1, forward strand.
AATATGACCACTTCTCGGTGTCGATTGATTATCACTGAGAGAAAAAAAAGCAACATTGTCAAATAAATTATTTTCGTTTTCCTACCATCCAATAATTCTCATTCCACTAATATTATATTGATGTTTCAAATCAAAAATAACCCAAGCATCTTTATTCTGTCTACAACACCAATAGGATCCACTCGTAGCTGAAGAAGAAAAAAATATTCAAAAAGAAAAATTATTTTCTTTCTTACTATCGAGAAGATTTTGTACAGATGAATTGTTATCAGTTGGACTTCGAAATTCTTCACTATCCAGCGTCCAATTAGGATGACTGCGCAGTAATGGATGAACATATGGAATAGCGTTTGCTTGAGAAAGAAAAAGAAAAATTATTAAATTGCACCAAAATTAAGCCCGCAAAAAAATTATTATGTAAATAAAAAGCAGCTATAGCAGTGATGAAAAGAAAAATAAACCTATAACTTGTGCAAAAAAAACTACAAAACCAAATGGCATGCTCATGCATAAGTGTGGGACACTTACTGATCAATATGTGTTTTCTTTTTAAAGACTAAAAGTCAGACTTTGTTAGTTCGATTTTAAATTCACACGAAACACACAGATTTTGTTCATTTTTTTTCTTTTTTTTTCTTTATACCTGGCATAGATCCATTTGAATATACGTGAAAACCAGATGCTTCAACTCTTGGCGTATCTAAATAGGGAAACAAAATTGAATTTATGACTTGAAAGTTTGTTTTTTTTTGAAAATTCAAGAAAAATAATTTCTTTCACCCGACAAAAGAAAAACAAACTAACATGGTGATCAATATAAGTACGTGATAATCAACGAAAAATAAAATCAGAAGCAGAAGTTCAAACAATTTTATTGATAGTTTTTTTTTGCACACCTCGGTTTATTGTTGATATTGTGTCAGTAGTTGTGTTTAGATTTAGCATTGGTACCGATAAAGGTATCGTTTTTGAAGATAATGTTTCTATCTTTCTCCCTTCGTTTATATCAGATGCTATAGACAAGATTAATTAGGATGAGGGATTTAGATTATGTTTTTTTTTCAGTGTTATTGTCTAAAAATATGACAAAAACAGTATTCTTTATAAATATACTTACGGATAAGTACGTTGACAAATGACTGTTGCTGATCCGGTTGTAAATATTCGGCTATACCAATGGGTGTTTCGCCACGATTATTTATCAAATTTTTATCAGCACCATGGGAAACCAAAAGACGAGCAGTCGATAGTTTTAATGAACGAACTCTATACTCAAAAATATGTCTCATTCAATTTTCGTTGTTCAATTCTATTTAACGTACGCAACGTGAAGTGGTGATGTATGTGTTCGATCGCATATATTCGGGTCCATGCCATAGTCGAGTAGTGTTTCCAAACATCTATCATGACCTACGCAAAAATAATTAGAACAATCAGATAGAAAGTAAAACGAATAATGAAAATTTACCTAGACGAGCGGCAATGATTGCGGCTCGATAAGCTCGTTGTACTAAATTTGGATCATGAGAAAGTAAAACACTGGTAATTTCTGTTCAATCGAGAGAGAGAGAGAGAGAGAGAGAATTATTTTTATTTTTATTTTTCAGAGATTTTATACCTGGTTTATTAGCCAAAGCCGCTTCATCAAGAGCTATTCTTTGATTTCGATCTTCCAATGCTGGATCAGCTCCAGCCTTAATAATAAACAAATAATAGTCATCACCAAGCAGGTGAAATAAAAGAAATATTTTTTCGATCTACAGAGATTCTCGTATGTTGACGAGAAGCTCATAGGTAATTCAGTGACTTTTTATTTTATGTTTATCTTCGTTCAGATATGAATCTCAAAGGCTCAATTTCTCAACGTTCTTCTATTGACATAGTCTTTTGTTAAAAAAAAATAGTAAAAATCAATTCACTTACATTAAGCAATGCTCGTACATGATTCGCATTATCATCAATATATGAAACGGCCGCACGATGTAGTGCTGTTTTGCCTGATTTATTAAATATATTTGGATTAGCACGATATGTCAAAAGTAAATCAACGATACGATATTTTTGACGATGAACAGCCAAATTCAATGCTGTATCCCTAAGATGAAGAAAAATAATAACTATAATACTAAGATTAATTTCTAGAGTCCTAAACAAAAAGCAAACACCGACTAACGAATAAAACCCCGTGTAAACTTCAATCCTTTACTCTAATATTTTCAATGCAAATAGAGCTCGATAAACTCCGATTACAAGCCATAACTCAAGGTCGATCAGTTTTAATCCAAATAATAATTTACGATAAAAGCACGACTTCTGTTTCTAGAGAATACTCGAGACTTTTTTTTACACTCTTCTAGTGTTACACGGTTTAATTATGTTAATCTCGATTTTCTTATGAGAGATGATACTGGACACTTTTCAACGATTTCTATCTTAGACTAAATGAAAATTAATTGATATATCAGGTTGATCATGTCTTTACACAAGCGAAATTCAACATGCTCGAACTAACAATTCAAATATTGATTGTGCATTATGAACATTACATGTAGACGTATAGGATAGTCTTTAGTACTAGAATGATGATAAACAAAACAAAAAAAAACTTTCATTTCTTTACATTTTTAATGAATACGTTGCTGTCAAGACAAAGAAAATATACGTGAACGAGTGGAGGACGAATACGAAAACTATTCTCAATTAACTAACCCTGTGGAACATTGTTTATTTGGATTAGCGCCATGTACAAGAAGAATTTTCGTTTTTTCATAAGAACCTTTGCCAGCTGCAATAATCAATGGTGTTACATTATAGCGTGTGGCTACGCAATCAATAAAATCAATCTGATCATCAATTGCCGCATCATATCCCATCACTTCTGTAATATTTCGAAAAGGTCTTCGATGATATGCTTGTAGGAAAGTCTTAAATGAAGAAAGAAGAGAAAAAACTTGTCGAATTATGAATTTTTCCATTGAAAATTCAGAAACATACAAACAGTTGTTCCGCACTGCCTCGGTCAACGATGGTCAACAGTTGCTGACGCCGCTGTTGATCCTCGTGCCGATGATCCATTATAGTATAATCTGAAATCAAAGAAAAATACGATTTTTCTTTTTTCTTCTGTTTTTGATTTATTTCAATTTCATATGAATAACAGAATATAAATGTCGATAGAATAATTTCAATACAGATAGACGAGGTAGAAGTTTAACAAAAAGTGGTAACATAGATGTATCGCCGTTCGCATTAATTATCAAAGTCAAATAGAATATCAGACGTTGCTAATAAAACAAAAGAGTAAAATTCATTAGAATAAGATCAAACAAATACCGAAAGAAAGCCTTCATTGATTAAAATATCTTTTATTCGATTTGAACTAATAAAAATTGTTGTTTGTCTTCCAATTACATAAGTTGTTGTCAATTGTAAACCCATTTGATTGCTAACAATAACACATTCTATTTAAAAGACGTAAAACATCAATAAAGACACGCACATAATCCATGAATAGATGAATTTGAACGAAAAAAAAAGCAATAAATCTCTTACCACGTTTTACTTTTAAATAAGCTTTTATTATCACACCAGCTAATAAAATAATCGAGAGAAATAATAATAAACTACTATCCTAAAATAGATCATTTGTTATTTCATCCAAAGGGAAAGAAAAATATTTTTGTTTCTTTACATTTTTATGTACTCCAATAAGAGCAGCTAGATAAGTAAAAATAATGGTTGAACCAATCCATTTTTGAACATGTAAGATGCGTCGTTTTAATCGGCATTCAGTGATTAAATTATTTTCATGTTGAATTATTTCATAATCAAGTAATTCACCGTAAATATTTTCACATGTTCCACCGTTGAATTTCATCTAGAAAATCATCAGTCACATATTTTGTTGTTATTGTTGTTTCTTCATATTTTTTGAATTCTCTTCTCGATTTCTATGAGACAGATTTATTTTTTTATGTTGGAGAAGAAATCCCAATTTTTTTTTCTTTTCCTTTTCAAAATCAAATTTTATTTTGTTAGAAAAGAAAAAGTTTCCCTTTCTAGATCACAGTCGAGGCTGTTGCATACTGTAAGATTCGAGTACATGTTTTCAGGAAAAAAGAAAAAAAAAAGAAAAGAATACTTGAGGTGTAGATTGTTTTATTCCGCCATGTGATAATTGATTAACCACCAGCCAATACAAATAAATAGCTTTTTATGAAGATCTATAGGTGATTGAAAAATAAGAAAGTGAAGAAGAAGAAACGAGTGGTTCGATTTGTTAAAATAAACGCTTCTATTATTGTTAGTTCTAGAATTAATTTTCAATTCATCTAGAAAAAAAAACTCAAATCTTAAAGACTTATCCATACTTCATAGATCAATAGATCGATGTACAAGGCTTCTGCAGTAGTTATAATATTTATTTTGGAATATTCTACTGCCCGTTGATCAGACATATTCATCTCATCGACCTACAACTTAGTATATATATAACTGCATACTTCTAAGTTCTACTAAGAAGAAGAAGAAGAAGGTCTTTTTAAGTCATTCACTTAACCATTCGAACAGGAATATTTAAATCCAAGAAAATAACAACACCTACTATATATTTATTAATGCGGGTACATGTTACATTAAACCAATCATCTTAAGTAGGTGAATTAATCGTATTGATTTCGTACAAGACGAACGAACTTTTCCATAACGACGAGTAAATTTCATAATGAGTGATTCCACTGTAATGTGGCGTCAAATTTTCTTTGGCTTGTGTAGGAGTATCATAGTTATAGAGTGTAAGGAGAAAAAAACTACAAATGATTTATGCTACGTAAATTGACTCAATACTTGTTAAAACACCTACGATCATTTTAATTTCCTATAGAATTACCTGAAAGAGAAAAAAATTTTCGTTTTTTATTTAACTAATCTCATTGTCAATTTGACAGGATTTAGTTTTCTACACCGATGTACTATTGTTTTACTCTTAACCAACACTCAAGTTTTGTAAAATGTTTATTTCGGTTTCAACAAAAAAAAGACGAAGAAAAAAGGAAAATGAATAATACAGATCTGCATGAATAATTTCTTGATGATTGATGAAGAAGAAGAAGAAGAAGAAAAAAATGATGTTTGAAAATCTCAGTACACAAGAAATATAGTTGAACAAAATAAAATAAAATAAAGAAAGGACAACTTAGCTAACGTAAACTGATGGAGACCGAATGTAAAAAAAAACAACGTTTTTTTCTTCTTCATAATGGGATACATTTACTGTTGACACGATAAAGTTGTAATAACAACAGAAAGAAGAAGACGAAGAAGAAGAAGAAAAAAAAGAAACAACATCAATAATAATAAACTGACCGTAGATCATGCTTTGCATAATTGTCGTAAACCGACATTGTATTGTTAAAGAGAAAAGAAAATGAAAATTGATATTTGTTATTTTCGGACATGAAATCTATTCTTCTGTATTTTCTTCACCTTGTCATAACAGATCCAATTTCGAAGGCCGCTTGCACCTCTTTTCTGTCTTTCAATTTTTTCTTCTTCTCCTCCTCTCATAATATGTACAATTTTGCGGTTTGTCCCTCATCAGCTTTTTTTTACGCACACTCGCGCTCACATCGCTTCAGGCAGGAAAAAGAAAAGCCGTGTTACTTTTACTTCTGCTTCTCTACTCTTTTATTTTCTGCTTCCTTTCAACATTCTTTTATCGATAACAGCAATGGCAATGAAAAAGCAAAAGGAAAAAAGAAAGAAGAAATAAAACTCGACTGAATTTCAAGTTCTGTCATTCAGCGACGAATGGTTGACTGCTTAGCTCACGGCTGCACAGTGATGATGATGGATAAACGTCGAACAAACGAGTTGGCTGATACACAAAGTCAACATATCTCGAAAAGGTAAATAGAAGGAAGAAAAGAAGCCCGAAATAAGAGCGAAACAGATTTGTCAACTTACGTTACAAAAGCGAATAGTAAAAGAGCGAGAGCGAGTGAGAGGAGAAAGATCTCTGTGTGGTTTCAATTTACAATTAAGCTTACTTTACTTTGCTGTCATTCATTGATGAAGGCGACAACTTTGCTTTTTTTCTCTTCGTTTCACAAGAGTAAAAAAAGGCGAAAAAACCGAAGAACAATCTTCAAATCCAAAGAACAAAAATATCTCTCGTAGAATCAATACTCGTGTTATTCAACTAATCTCTCATTTAAATCGTCAACCGCATGCATAAACATGTTTCGAGCTCGTTTGTCACGTCGGCATCTTAAATGAAAGACTTAAATCAATATTTGACGAAACATGAGCATCCCACAATAATAAACTAAAATAGAATTTCAAAGAGAAAAATGATTAGTTGTTTATCATTTTTATTGAAATACATTGAATACAACAACAGCAATAACAAAAAGAAATGATACAAAAATTATGTGTTCAATCCATATTTAGCTTGTGTCTTGGCTAGTTTTTCTTTTTCTTTTTCTAAATTCATTTTATCGAATGCTTTATTTGCTTGATAATAAAGTACAACTAAATAACGATTGCAAACATTAAAACCAGATAAATGATCGCATGCATTTTTAGCATCGAATATATCTTCATAGACAACAAACGCAGTACCTATAAAAAAAAGAAAAGAGTAAAGATATTTACAAAAGAAGAAACAACGAAAAGAGTTTACTCGATTTACCTCGTGTATCCGGTGTGTTGCCCAGACGAATTTGACGTATAGCACCGTATTTACCAAATATATCATACATTTCTTCGCCTGAAATTTTATACGGAAGGTTGCGTACGTATAACACACGATTTATTTCAGGTGGTAAACGAAGATTAGCGCGCTTTTGCATGGCCATTTTGTTGATTTAAAGTAAAATATGATACTAATCTGAAAATATTATTACAAATGAATACATAAGCTAAATGAAAGTCAAGAGCTTTTCAAAAAAACAAAACATCAAAATATTGACTGTTAATAATTAAAAAAAATATTTTTTAAGACGACTTAAAAACAGATATCAATATCTTGTGAAATAATATAACTCTTAAAAAGGTAAAATAGATGAGATAGGAGTCATTAAATGGACACTGTCGTAATAAAATTTATTATCTTCAGAGTTTTCTTGTGATAATATTTGAAGAATTACAATCTAAACGTTTGTTATGACTAGCTTCAGTTTTTGTCGCAGGATAGATTTTCATAAAGCAAAAATAAAATTTGGTCCAAGACTCTTTGATACTGATAGATTAACATGAATTTTATTAATTAGAAGGAAAAAGTCTTATTATATAAATTAAAGACATGTTTTGGCATTTTTCTATAATGCATAGTACCTATAAATAAGGATAGGAACATATGCTAAGGCCTTCATCACGGGTGCTCTCATATTAAATTTAGATTTAGAGAAAAATGAAATTTGTCATGAACAATATTTATTGATCCAAAAAGTTGACGGTATCTATACTGAAATCAATAGAACGACTATATTTAAGATGCAATCAACTTATGTCATTTGAACTGATTATTAGAACAACAGAAAGCTGAACGCACGAAGGATCTGATTTTGCTACTTAACATCTTCTCCTGTCTATCTTATAGTAAATCACTATTACACTAATCGTATTTAAATGGCTTTTAAGAATATATTTGTCAAAAAGTTTTTATCATAATGAATTCTGCTATTTATAATAGCATTAAAATAGAAGAAACTAATACGGACCCTGAAGGCAGACAAGCCCCCTGCAGTTTCGTATTTTACGAAAAGAAAAAGGTACTCGTAGACTTGTGAAGACTAATCATTCTATAGGCTTACCACCTGGTGTTTAAATATTTAGAAGGAAGATTGAGACTGTTGTTACCTCCCACTGTGTGTCTCATATGAGCGATTCGTTTTTTCTTTTTTCTCCAGGTTTATGTGATCTGCATTTCAGGACGTTTAGGTGTTAAAAATACAATAAACTAGCTTTCGACTTTTTACACTTTCATCTTCTCATATTTGGTCATAATAAATTATCTTACTAATAGTTCATATGAAACAAACAAACAAACAAACAAACAAAACTATCAACAGTACAATTTATGCTAGTGAGAAAGCGTTGGCATTTTATGGCCAATTTTGGCAACCAATTAAAATGCATTAGCCAATTCAATATTCTGATATATATATATATTTTGCAAATTTCAGTAATAATATTTAAGTGACATCTATCTGAATAAGATTTTTGTTTTTCTATAAATTATTAGTAAAAAAAACAAAACAAATTGTATCGAAATTAAGAAATATTTTATTTAATAATTAATCTTTATTCTTCAATTATTCGCTCTTCTCTTAGCCAATTCTAACCTATGAAATCTCAAAAGCAAACAACATGGCGATACAATGAAAATCTGCGTGCAAAAAAAATAACCCCAAAAAATAAAGAAATGCAGATGTTTGATTTGAATCAAAAAACTTCGTTCGAATGAAGTACTTATTAATATTGAAAGCATTTTCTTTTGTCATCCGTCGATCAACCGACGATATAAATGGCTCGAACAGAACCATCCAATATTAATCATTGTGTGGCTTCATCAGTAACTTCTCCTGTTAGTAGTAGTCTGTCAAAAGATTCTATTCAACGTAGTGATGAAATTAAAACTGAATTTACTTCGCGTGAAGGTACTTATAAAATATCTTCGTTGATTGATAATCTGGGTAAAATTGGTACAAGTACATGTCTTAATGAACCAGTTAAAATAACATTATTATCTCGTGTAGAGACTATTTGTGATACAAATAGTCAAGCAAGTTCAAGACGTTCATCATTGACAAATGATAATTCTATTGAACAAAAACCTTTATTGTTAACCAATGGAAATAAAGTGAATGGAACGATGTTTTTTACAGATATTTTAGCATTTAATGTTGGAAAAGAATTAATTATTTATGAATTTGCTGAAGCTACACAGGTAGATAAATAATTGCATACTATCGATCTTAAACTTCTGAGCAGAAAAAAAAGTCAATATAATTGTTAGATAATAAAATACTAATGTCAACGTTAGAATTGCTCGTAAAGAGTATAATTGATAAATTTTAGCTAAATTTGGGTGAACCAATTGATCATCGTATTTATAAACAAAATCATCAGTCTACATGTCACGATATCACTCAAAATCCAAATACGAATGTTTTACATATTCTCGTTGGATTTTCTAAAGGACAAATACAATATATCAATATGCAAACAAAAGAACAAAAAGTATTCAACGAAGGAGTAAGTGCACAAACAAGAAAAGACTCGTTTGTATAATTGTCATAATAAATTAGAGTTATTTGGATAAATCAAAAGTAACATGTATCAAATGGTTATCATTTCCTAGAACATATTTTATTGCATCATATTCAAGCGGTTATTTATATGTTTACGATGAACAACTTAATTATCAACGTGATACAAATATTCAACCAACATATGCAACAATAAAAGATGATGAAAAAAATTTTTCTATATCATATACTAAAGTTTGTTTTTTAATTAATTATCGAAATGAATTCTGATGGAAAAATTTCCAATTTTTAGAATAACACAAAACAAGCACGCAATCCAATATCTCGTTGGTCGATTGGTAATGGAAGTATCAATGAATTTGCTTTTTCGCCCGATAGCGTTCTATTAGCTGTAGTATCACAAGATGGCTTTCTAAGAATATTTAATTATGATAAAATGGAATTAGTTGCGTACATGAAAAGTTATTTTGGTGGACTTCTTTGTGTAAGTTTTTTTTCGCGTTCTAATACTTAGCTACGAGTAATCGGATCTAATTTTGTCATGTCAAAATAGGTATGTTGGTCGCCCGATGGTAAATATGTTGCAACAGGTGGCGAAGATGATTTTATTACACTGTTTTACTTTGATCCCAACGAACATACATCACGTGTAATATGTCGTGGCAATGGTCATACATCATGGATAAATTCCATATCATTTGATTCGTATATGAATGCTAAAACATATTATTCATCGTTTATTCAACCATCATCTTTGTACAATGATAATGATGGAATGAAAAAATTTATTTCACATTCACATAGTGATGCATCATATTGTGATACAACTATCCCGTCATTATTTTATCGTATTGGTTCAGTTGGACAAGATAATCGTCTATGTTTATGGGACATAACTGAAGATATTCTTAAAATAAATTCAAATAGTAAACAAAATTCGTTAGTGCATTCATTGATATCCTCAGTGAAACCAACGACAAATGGTTGTACAACATTATCATCTGATACACTAACAAATACGCAGACATCATTAGGAAAATCTTCATTGTCATCGTTGGCATCTCGTCTTTCAATTATACGACGTTCGAATAAAATAAATAAACCTATTGATGACGCATTCGATACAAATTCCATAGCACAATCCAATGGTTCATCGAAAAAATCTCGAAAAGTACCCTTATTTTTAAATGGAACAAGTACGACTAAATCGATATCATCGAAAAATTCAACAACATCCGATGATACAAATCGCAGTCTACTATCGGCATTAACAAATAATAATAATTCATCGTCCCGCCAATCAAATTTCGATCTCACAAAAAATACGTTCGGTACAAATCTATGTCCGAAATTAGAAGATATACAAATGATTGAACCCGTTATTACGGAATTTATATCAAACGAACGTTTAAATGGAATTTATTTCGGTGAAAACTATTTAATTACATCGTCGCAAGATGGATTTATTACAGTTTGGGAAAAGCCACAAAAACTCCTGAATATTAATACTGTAAGTAGAACAAAATTAGATTATAACGGAGTGACCGAAAATGTTTGTTCACCCGTTAGTTTCAAGAGAATTTTATTTACATATTTTCTCTACTATATTCTAGACCGACGATCGAACAATAAATTCAACAGCAATAAATAACAGTAATTCTCACCATTCGACAGTTTCCCATCGATTATAATTCTCTAAACTTAATTTTCACTGAAAGTTTAATAATGTACAAAGTAACTATTATTGTTCTCCTATAAAACAGATTCGTTTTTCTAACTATCCCATTATTCCTTTAATTAATAAGTATAAGAGAATAAGTAGCCAGAAATAATTCTTATTATATACACACGCACAGACCTCTATCCGGTGACTCGAATCTTTTTGTTTTTCTTTAAAATAATTTTCTTCGTTCATTAATGTGCGCTGGAGCTTCTTTTTTCTTTTTCTCATTCTTGTTTTGGAAGGCACCTATGCGTATATTGACATATGCGTGTGTACGATTTTAACGAACTTGCTTTGCTCTTGTGCTGCGTATTTAATTGCTAATGCTACTACTTTTCTCTCAAATCTAACCGCGTGCTCATTGTTGAAAACAAATTAAACAAATGTCTTGACTTGAACATAAAATAAATAAATATATGTATGTCTTATAAAATCTTTTCGTTTAAAATATTTAAAGAAAAAACCACGATGATGAAAATTTACTTAGTATATTTTGATTGATGAAACATGTTGTGGAATAACACGGTTAGCTTGTGTTATCGCACATGTGAAGTCGCTCTATGATTATTTGATTAATCTTCTCTCTGAGTGGTTTTCGATTCAGAGAAAAAAATGCATAATTTAAATGGAAAATTTTCTTTCATTTTTTGTTGTTGTTATTGTTGTTTTATAGATGAAATCAACGAAAGTTATTTCACCATTACTTTCATGTCAAGCATTAACCGAACTTTTACGTTCACCGCCGAAAAGAATATCAATTCTTGAAGCAGACATTGGAAAACAATTTCAACAAGAATTTCAATCGTACGTTTCGTAGAGAAAAAATTTCGATCACTAGATCTCTTTAATTCCGTGTTATCCGTTTTGTTCGATTGCTAACTTTTAGTACTCATATTCCACAAGCTCGATATTTCGATCAACTGGAATGTACACAACCAACGAAATTAATACCACGAGGTTTACCTGAAATCAAATGTTTCGAATCGTATCTCTCACGTTTGGGCGTATCCAATAATGATCATATTGTTCTCTACGATCGCTCACCTATGGGGTTCTATGCATCGACTCGAGCCTGGTGGTTATTTAAAGTAACTTTTAGTGTTTAGTTTCTTTGTTTAGATGAATATAGTTTTAGACGTATGGAGTTAATAGTTTATCAATTCTTAATGGTGGCTTTCTTAAATGGTTAAAAGAAACTAATAAAACTGAATCATCCGATAATAATCCTGCCAAAACAGAAGAGGTAGAAGAGGGAGAAAAAAAACAGTCATATTAATTTATTACTGTTTTTTCAGACAGGAAAGTTTACCGTTCGTTTCAATGAACAAATGATAAAAAACTATAATGATATATTAAATCTCGTATCAACAAACAGTAAAGAATCACAACTTGTTGATGCAAGACCACCCAGTCTATTTAATGGTTTAGTTTTTTTCCATTTCTGATTATAACGGTTTATTTGTTTATTGATTTCTAGGTGCAAATGCTGGACATATTCGTGGTTCGTTGAACGTTCCATATTCACAGCTATTTGATCAGACAAATCAGGGTTTAAAATCGAACGATGAACTTAAGAAAGGTAAACTCAGTAGCTACAGCATTGATTTTGATATCATATTCTTGTTTTTTGTTCTTCTAGTTTTTACTGATGCTGGAGTAAATCTATCAAAACCTTCCATCTATTCTTGTCAAACAGGAACAACAGCAAGTGCATTAGCTTTTGCAGCACACATTCTCGCTCAGCAATCTCTATCAGTTTATAACGTAAGTTTAGTTATACAATATTTGATAGAAATCCAGCTGCACATGTATATTTATCGCATCATCAATATAAATGATGTTTGAGAAAATTATTTTATTTTTGAAAAACATGTGCAAAATGAAACATGGAGAAATGTTCTTATTTCTTTACTCAAAACCTAAGGGCTGTTTGACATTAAGAATCAAGTCATATTCAGCAGTATAGTTTTGACACAAATTTCTTTTTATATTTTAGGGTTCATTCGGCGAATGGAAAGAACTTGCACCTCCAGAATTTATTGTTCGTGATCAAGTAGTCGATCCTGCTGCTTAGATGAAGAATACTCAAGCTACTTTTGCTAAATTTTATAGAAAACAAAAAATGAATATTTTTCAGTTTAGTTAAGGTTATTTATTAAATCTCAAATCTCATCCTTTTTTCAGATAATGTTGCCCGTCAGAACGGGTTTTCAGTTATTAACTCGGTGGCGACCATTTTTGATACATCCATCAGTTCGTAATGTGATTACTGGTCGTTCACGTTCAGAAGCACCACAATCTGTACCAGATGGTTTGTATGATTGAAAATCTTCTCCGGATTCAAAATTGACTTGTCTGTTGAATTTATAGATTGGGGCACTTTAAAGCCACTCGACAAAGATCCAGTATCAACACCTATAGTACGCGATCAAAAACGTGTCGGTGCACCCAATGAAGTTAAAGGAAAAGAAATTGAAATTTTATGGCCAACAGAACGTGAAATACAAGAAGGAGAATATGGAAAACCGCAATGGGAAAGAAAACAGATCAATGTACGATTTCGATTGGAAAAATTCATTTGAACTTTATGAAATTCAATCCGTCTATTTTAATTTTAGCATATTTGGTACGGTTATGATTTCAATGATAAATTTCAAGATGAAGCCAAAATGAAACAACGAATGTTTTCCCTTGTTTCAGTTGGACTGTTTTTGTTTTGGTTTATGTGGCGATATTTTCCTGATCGATTGTAAAGTTTTTATATTTCAAAAAAATTTTAATCATAAAAACTCAATTTAGATTAACCAATTGGTGTCAACGTGAAGCCTATCTTCGTTTAGCTGCACATGAAAGTCTTGGCCAACCAGGAGTTAGTCCTTGGTATGTCGATCCAACTAAAGTAGAACCATATTTACCAACTGATGAAGAACTTGGCGACATGCAAATTGAAATTTAGAAGAGAAACAATTGAATTAGATTATTATTAGTGACACTCTCAGTTTCATTTTTTCATCCCTCTTTCGATCTTGCGTGCTCTGTTTGTGTAAATGACTCTGGTCGTCTCTTTTTTTTTGCATATTAAACGAAAAAAACAAATACAACTAGAGCCATGACTCGTTTTTAATATATATATATATATACACATTTGATTTTCAATTAAATAATATGGTACAACAAGAGAGGTTTAACACACACCAGAACAAAACGTTTCTTTATTGATTTTATTGCCTAAACAAAATTCTCTTGATAAATATTTGTTTTGAGTGAAAGCAAAGAAAATTTGAAAGTTCAATCAGTATTTTATTATGAAATCTAAACAAAATCTATTTCAATCATATATGTGCAAATGAAATTGCCTTGGATATACTAGAAAAGAAAGATTATTCCTTTAAGAACAACTGTTTGACGAAATTATAATTAGAAATACAAAACAAATCGTCCGAACAGGTCGTCCAAAGCTAAATTAAAGAGGAATCGTTTGTTCTATGAACACAATTTGTTTTACATTGGTTATAAATATCGGCCGGCAGCTAGGAATCTTGAACAAACTCTTACCAATAGGCATATTTGTACTAGTGTTGTTGTTGTTGTTGTTGTTGTTATTAGATCAAACAAGGATATTGCGTTGTTATATGATTTCACGATATCTCTCTCGCGCTCTCTCTCTCTCTCTCACCCTCGCTCGCTCTTTCTTTACAGCTGACATGATACAAAGCGTATGCAAACGCAATGCACTTAGAAGCTATATCATTCAGTCATTCTTTTCTCTGTTCATTTTTGTATATATATATAAATAGTCAGCTAACAGATGTTTGCTATTCTTTTCTTTCGAAATCATTCGAGGAAAGTCGAATCGATCCGTCAAGTGTTTTATCCGAGGTTGTTTTGATTCCCATTGATCGTATCGTTTCAATCAAAATTACTATTTAATTTGTTTGCATAAAAAAGAGAAATGTTAATGAATTCATTTGGTGCTTCACGAAAACGGCCATTGGGTACCGACAAGGAAAATGTCTGGTCATCGATGTTAGGCATCGAAGTGTAAGAAGAATTTTCTTTCTTTATTTAAATTAATATTGATAGATTCGTTTTTTTCTTCTTCTGGATAGTGATACAGGTGTTGCAACAAAACAACCACGCCTTGCTCTCGGTTCAGCAATTCTCGATAATAATATTTTTAATTCAAGTTAGTATTTTTTTTAAAATTCGTTTTTGAACATAATTCATGTGTTTTTCTTTCTTTTAGTTCCATATTCACCACCGGACAGTTTTTTCATCAAATCACTCGAACGTATGTATCAAAACGGAACGAAATTATCGGTTTCAATTCTATTTTTTGCTTTTAGCATGGTCTCCGTTGAAACCGGACTCAGTTCAACTTGCTCCAGCACCTGAACGCCGATCACTGAGTAAGGAAAAACACTTCAAGGAATTTTTGATTTATATATTTTCTAAATTTAGATCGTGCAGAGACTCGCTATAAAAATGGTTCGTTTCGTCAAGTTTTAAAATCGATTCGTTCGTTAGGCGAATATGGTGATGGAAATAATGCATTTCGTGAACCCAACAGTGTGGCATGGCTTGAACGAGGAAAATTAGCTGTCGTCGATACCAATGCACATTGTATTAAAGTATTCGATAGTGAAACCGGACAATTTGAATATTCATTTGGTCGTGGACGAACAATGGGCTGCCAAAATCTACTGTATCCATATCGAATTGCCGTTGTACCGGGTGGAAGTGATCAATTAGTTGTTATTCAACGACATCCTCGACCGCAAATTCATATATTTACTTGCACGGGTGAATTTATTCGTCGATTCGGGCAACATCTAGAAAAACCTCGTGCACTAACAGTGGATAAATCGTATCGAATTATTGTTATTGAATCGCAAATACAAAAATTACATATATTTTCACTTGATGGACAAATTCTTTCATTATTCAATTTAAGTGAACAACTGAAATTTCCAACATCGATTTGTTCAAATAATTCGGAAATATTTATATCAGATAATCATCTTCATTCAGTGAAAGTTTTTTCATATCATGGACAATTATTACGTGAAATAAAAGAAGATAATTATATAATGTTTCCAACCAATATTAAATTGAATACCAAAGGACAATTAATAATAATTGATAATCATCAAGGCTTAAATATAACTGTTTATGATGAATATGAACAACGAAAACGTTTAGGTGCTTATACAGCACGAATATGCCATTCACAAATACTCGATGTAACCATTGAATCAAATCAAAAAAATATTCTTCACTTAGCATCGAAGGATTATCGAGTGTACACATATCAAATGCCGTTGTAAATAACAATAAAATTTATTTTTATTTTTTAATATGAAACTTGAATGTTTAGTCTACTTTATCGTTCGGTAGTTGTTCATATTTACCTCTCTCTTTCTTTTTTTTTATCATAAGTTAACGTTCTGATTTTATTTTCTCTTTTATTTCACCAAATATATTATTTTCTAATTAAACAAATACTAGCGTCCTCTTTACAAAAAACGATGTTTTTTCATTGGTCAGAGGCTTGGCCGATGTCGGTTGGCTAAAAGCAATCTAGTCATAAATAATCGTGTATTTTCCTAGTTGCATTTGCAGAATTGGCAATAGAAAGTTGACAAATAAGAACTTAGTATTGCAATCTTACATAAGATATAAAGATTAATGTTATCATCATATATAACAATATTAACAATTCTATAAATCATTGCTCAATCATAGCTTTTTATCTAATGATCGAACTTTTCCTCGCTTCGTCATGTTGTATCATTTGTTTTTAGATGTATCAATGTTATAGTACTAAACATTTTGTTTTCACGCTGTTTATCGTATGCAATGTTATTGGATATATCAAATTAGGTAAAGACATCATTTTTTTGTTACGAGGAATACATGCATCGATCAGTTCTTCGCGTCTACCAGATCGGATTTGGTTATCTTAGGAGTGTATGAAATACTGATTTCCATTATTTTTTGTTCGAAAATGTTTTGTCTACAAAAAAACTTAGCAGTGGAGATTGAGAGAAGCAATGAATTCTAGCAAATAGGAGTAAGTTTTAAGCTGTTTATGTAAGCGTTGAAGCGAAAATTTTCATTTCTATGGTGATTTTTTTTAAAGAAAAGAAAAAAAGCTTATCATGTTTTTGATGTTACACTTCGCGATAGACTTCAACTCATACTTCTAAATAATACACAGGGAATCTCTCCACATAGAGCACCTTTGCCTATGATTTAATGTTGCACTTTTTCTTCTAGCAAGTGCCAATGAAAAATCAAAACGACCCGATGATACAGATATAATAGAGCCTATATCCGTAAGTTTTAGTATGACTAAAACATACATGTGTTGATTATAAAAATTCTTGTTTCTAGCCCGAAGCTGTTGCACCCGAAGCTCAAATACATTTACATGCCGATGACGCAGCTCATCCACATCAACATGATGATAAATCAACTGCCCAAGAGAAAACTTCCGAAACAAAATCCGAAAAAGATGAGGATGAAAATATCGATGATCTAAATGATTCATTGCACGATTTAATTATTGAATATCGTATAAAAGAGCAAGAAAAGAAGAATGCAAAAAAATCTCAAGAGAATGAAGAAAATGTCGATGCAGAAGAAGATGATGACGACGATGATGATGATGACGCTAATTTACAACGCGTATTAAAACAGATCGGTGTTAGTTTACATAAAAAATATCATCAAAAACAAACGACCGATCAATCAACAAAATTATCGGCGATGATACAAGATTTATATCAAACAATAAAAACCACTCGACCACATTTATTTACTAAAGCAACCAGAAACGATGATAGAGAATTACCTGCAGATACAAATTTGAATGAAGAAACAAAAGACGTTGATGAAACTGATGAAGAAGAAAATATTCCATTAACACCTGAAATGGACCGTGCAAATAATATCTATCATCAAGCTATGAAATTAATTAATGTCACTGTCAACCGACAATATGAAGCGTAAGTTTTATTCCGTTGTTCTATTTCGTTCTGTAAATTCAAATATTTTAGCGCCTATAAATTATTCAAAGAAGCAGCTGATATCGGTCATATTGGTGCTAAAGAAGAACTAGCATTTGCTCATCTTATTGGTGTACATTTACCAATGAATTTCAATCAAGCAAAACTATATTTCGATCAAGGCGCTGAACTAGGTTCACCGCCATCACATTTTGTATGTTGCTCCTTGGATTTTTACTAAACCGTATTTTTCTCTCTCGTTAAGGGGTTGTATTTTCTGAACAGTGCCGGACTTATTCCAAATGCAAGTATTCCAAAAGTAAGTAGATTTTTACTCAGATCGCCTCCAGGAAAATACTATTTAATAAAACTTTCTATGCGATTGTTTATTTAGGCTCTTGTTCATTTATCATTTGCTGCTGTTGATGGTTACAATCCAGCTCAAATGGCACTCGTAAATAACGATACTTTAACTAACACATAGAGGATTACACGGATTGTTGTTTTTCTATTTAGGGTTATCGATATTGGCGTACCGTTTCACTTGCGCATAGTTGTGAGTCAGCTTTAATGTTTTATAAACAAGTAGCGACATATGGTAGGAAATTGTTTTTTTGATATTTTGTGTAAATCATAGTATCCTTTCTGTAGTCTCATCGAAGATGACATCAGCAACTGGACAATTGATTCAACGTATTCGTTTGTATGATGAAGAAGAACATCCAACACAAAATAATATTATGGTTGACGAAGATCTTGTACAATATTATCAATTATTAGCCGATCGCGGTGATGCTCAAGCACAGGTAAGAAAATGATTGAATGAAAAATTCTTTATGCTTTTTCTTTTTATTAGTATGGTCTTGGTCAATTGTATTATTTACGTGACACAGCTTTCGATAAAGCACTTTATTATTTTCGTTTAGCTGCTGAAAATGGAAATTCAAATGCAATGGCATATTTAGGAAAATTATATGCAGAAAAAAATGAATATGTTAAACAAAACAATTTCACTGCTCTGCAATTTTTTCAACGTTCAGCCGAAAAAGGTAATCCAATTGGTCAATCTGGCATTGGCATGGCTTTTTATCATGGTGCTGGTGTTGATCAAAGTTACGAAAAAGCGTTCAAATATTTTCAATTGTCTGCCGATCAAGGTTATGTTGAAGGACAACTGATGCTTGGTATCATGTATTATAAAGGCGAAGGCGTAAAACGAGATTATAAAATGGCTATCAAATGCTTTCAAGCAGCATCGCAATCAGGCCACGCACTTGGCTATTATAATCTTGGACAGATGCATGCCACTGGTACAGGTGTACTACGGTCGTGTACAACAGCCACTGAACTTTTTAAAAATGTTGCCGAACGTGGTAAATGGTCAAGCATGTTCATTGAAGCCTACAATCTTTATCGGCAAGGTCATATTGAGCAAGCGTTTATGAAATATTTATATTTGGCCGAACTTGGATATGAAGTTGCACAATCGAATGCAGCATATTTACTTGATCAAATGCCGAATCAATTGACAAATATTTATAGTAGTCAAGAGGAACAATATAGAAGAGCGTTGACTTATTGGAATCGAGCTGCCACACAAGGTTTTCATACGGCACGAGTGAAACTGGGAGATTATTTTTATTAGTAAGTTTTCTAAAACAAAGAAAAAGTTCATTCTTTCACAAAAATCATTTGTTTTTTTTGTCTTTTAGTGGCTATGGTACTGAACAGAATTATGAAGCAGCAGCAATACATTATAAATCTGCAACTGAACAAAGTCAAAATTCACAAGCAATGTTTAATTTAGCTTATATGCACGAAAAAGGCTTAGGATTAAAAAGAGTACGTTGATTCGAAGCAGTTGAAAACCATATCAATCATCTTCAAATTTCCCTTTGTTTTTAGGATATACATTTAGCAAAACGTTTTTATGATATGGCAGCAGAAACAAGTGCTGATGCTTATCTACCTGTTAGTATTGTTCTATTTAAACTTCATTTGGAACTATTGTGGGAAAAATTCAGTGCCCTGTTTTTCTCATCATCAACTGAACCAATTCCGACATCAAGTACGACACCGTCAACAGTAGATGTTGGTGATAATCATTCAACATCAATTGAGTTAGATTCATCATGGGATTTATATTTAATGGCAGCGTTACTTGGTCTTATCGGTGCTCTATATACGATTCGACGTCAGCGAGCTATTTTGCACCAACAGCAGCAGCAGCAACCAGCGCAAGTTCCGGTGCAGTGATAGTAACTGTTTGTGTCTCTCGTTCATTTTCCTTTTCGCTCTGTCTTCTTTTTTTTTAAATTCTTTTTTTGTTATTTATCTTTGGTCGTCTTTTCAAATGCATATCTGTACAGAAAAAGAGAAAGATTTCGCTAAAATTAGACATTCGTTTGTCTGGTCTATTTTGTTGGTCTTGTACACACGGCGGAATTAGAAACAAAAAGAAATAAAATCTTTTGTTGCCATTTTAGATCGATAAATTTAAAGAATAATATTCATACTTTAGATAATGCATCTTCTGTAATATTAATCTAGTCAAATGTTTTTCTTTCAATGGTACAGAATTGATCTAGTCATTAGTCTGTTGTCGTCAATTTTAATTTTTACTAATTCTTTTTCTACTGCATCATCACCTTCGTCGGATACGAAACCTTATTGTTCATTTTTTTCCAATCGAGCACCAAGTCCACAACCTGCACTTACCAATTGTACATGGTTTAAAGAGAACAGTTGCTGTCGTGGTAATGAAGTACGACTTATTTTTTCTCAAGTACGTCCATTAATTGGCTCATCAGCAGAGTGTACACGTTTTCTCAATGTACTTATGTGTTATGTATGTTCACCATTGCAACATGTATTTTATCGTAGTGAACGTTTACATGTATGTTTATCCTATTGCGATCGAATGTATAATGCCTGTGCGACAGCACTCATGAAAGGTATACCTGTTGGAGAATTATATGCAAATGGGCGAGAATTTTGCCTTTCACGGCGTTTCGAAATCAACGATGCATTTAATGCTTCTACTTGTTTTGCTGATCATGATTTAAGAATTCAAACAAAACAAATCAAAATTGGAGATTTTAATAGATCTTCCAGAAATATCGAACGACCCAATGTATTTAAACTATTTGCTGTCGTATGTCTGGCAGCCATGGTTAGTTTTATTTTATGTTAACAGCAATATCAGTCTTCCTATGTGTTCCGTTTCTTTTTGTGATTGTTGTATATAGATTTGTGTCTATTTATTAATAGCTTGTAATGCCCTAGTACAATCAGTGAATGTACAATGAAAAAAATGACAACGATTATTAGCACAATGCGCGTCACGTAAACACAGACCACAATATTTAGCAGTACAATACTTACTTAGCGAGCAATATTCTTTTGTTAAAGAACAGTCATTGTCAGATACGCATGGTTGACGGCATGTATCATAAAAACATTTTTCACCGTCACATTCCAAATCACGTTCACACGAACTGTTCGCAGCATATTTGAGCATACAAATACGTTGTTTATTATTGCAGAAATGTGTAGTTGGACATTGTGCTTGTTTCGTACAGGTTGTGGCGGACATTGTGTCTGTTATATTATGAAGTGCAACTTCTGAAGAGCTAGAACGCGATAATAGTACAAATACGGAAACAAATAATGGGAAATGCATGATTGAAATGATGTTTTGCTTTTTTATTCGAAAAAAAGAACAGTATATATATATGCACCAAGAATGATAGTGTCACAGTCTTTGTTGATGACATCAAGTGAAACAGATGTGCCTTAGAAAGAGGTTTTGAGAAAAAAAAAAATGATTTAGTAAATATTTCATATTAGCTGTTTCTATAGTAATATTTTTTATTTGAAACGATGAATGAATATGATTCGATTGATAAAATCTTTCTCAGCATTAATGACTTCATTATTGACTATGTTAAATTAATCGTTGACACAAATGAAAATTCAAATGAATCGAATAGAAATATGTTAACTATTATATTAAATAAACAAGATTTTCTGTTATCAGCAACTTTCAATGAATTTTCATTAAGAGCACATGAACTACAAAATTATTTGAAAATTTACATAAGAAATCTTGCGCAACAACGACGAAATCATATTGCCAAAGGCATTGAATTCGTTGATAGTCAAATAGAAATACATCAGTTTGATGATGATTTTAAAGATAGTTTAGAACAACTACAAACCGATAGGGCAGATAAGACGATTCGATGCATACGAACGATTATTAATGATTTTGAATTATTTGATAATATTCAAACAAGTAAACATTCTCTTAATATTACATTTCGTCTATTACCTATTTTAAAACATATTCAAAAGCAGGTAGAAAGTAAATTCAATTTCTTTCTACTGTTCATTAGTTTCTGATATTAGTTATGCTGTATTTCATTAAATATTCAGAAAATACTTGATGATAATACACATGTCATCGAAAAACATTTGAGAAGAATCCAACAAAAAATTAATTCTTATGAACTGAATATGAAAACTAAATTAACAAAATTTATTGCAAGTGACATTCGACCTCCCGTACTCGTTATTCCTTGTCCGAACAGCACATAACTACCTGAAGTATTGACTAAAATAAATCATCCAATGTTACCGTCCAACATAAGACTCGAGCGTGTGGTTGTGGGTGTGAGCTGAGCCAAAACTATATATCGATGGATATGTCGAATACATTGAAAAACGATGAGAACTACGTACATAGACTCTCTGATAAGAGGCATGTCAATGAATAAACATTGAAAAACTAAAGAAAACATCATCGCATTTGACTTCATAGATTTAGATGTCGTCCTCATCGCTGTCACGTCATTCGTTTTAGAAGACCATCGATGATACCTAAGTTGTGAGATATTTGCTTTCACTCAAGCTCCATATCGTTGTGGCAAAAAGAGTTTCGAATCTCTTCACATACCTTGTTGACTAATGTTGTAAACTTGTCGAGAACAAATACCTGAATCGTGATTCTCATACATCGATCTCTCATGTGGCCCTGCTTGTTCGCTGATGGCTAGTAATGATGGTGTTCGCAAAGAAAAGACGCTCACCAACATCCATTTTTTGATTTCTGTATATAAATACTTTTGCACCTTGACTTTTTTGCCTCTATTCGATGGCTTTGATTCTATAGAGTTAGAGTATTCTAGTGAACTATTTTGTTAATATGATTTCTTATTTATTGAAGCTTTCTCTTATATTCTTTGCTTCAGAAACAATCGTTTATAAGATCATGAAAAGTATTCGTCTCTATCAAGTACCATCGTCTCATTTCTGTGATAAAATTCGTTGGGCACTGGATTTAAAAGAGATTCCATACGAACGAACCAATTATAATGTTTTTGGAGAAACAAAAGACTGAAAACGAGCATCCAAATCATTACGAAAGCTGTTGTCAATTATCGAAGTTCCGAACAATAAAAATGGCAATTCATTTCAATGTGATTCGACATCGATATTGCTCTATTTGGATGTTCAATATCCTCGATCATCCAATTCGCTTTTTCCATCATCACCATGTGAACTACGTCAGCAAGTTATTGACACACGGTTACGGTTTGATTCGGAATTAGGTCTTTACGTACGTCGAATCGTTTTTGTTCAAATTCTCAATGAACATCCGGAAACAATGTCAATTCTGTTCGGTGAAAAATACTCATGGGCCTATAACTCGAATGATATTCGTTCTCGTTTGATTAGTCCTTTTATTGCTTGTTTTATGATTGCTAGCTTTAGACTTCATCGTATACGCGAGGAACAACTAAAAGAAAAAACACGAAAGATTCTTCTAGACGTTGCTGATCATTTACGAACAAATGATTGTTTAGTTGGTGACCGATTCTCGGCGGCTGATTTAACATTTTGTTCTCTGATCAAACCATTCGAACGAGTACCCCGTTTCATTAATGATTCTCGTTTTCGAATATCATTAACGCATTCGACGAAACTACGATCTAAAATATTTAAATCTAGATAATTTTGAGGAAAAACTGATGGAAAAACATAGGAAACAGAAAACAGAAAATGAAAAACGGCTTACCACCCGTCTATGGACATTCGTTCATCGAATTAATTTTGTTCAAAACTTTTTTATTTGGCTTATGACCATGGTTGTTGAGCACCGTATATCCACCGGTAACTGGCGATGAAGAAATGCCTGAATTTCAGAGATCATCATCATCATCAGTACGGAATAATCGAAAACAAGAAGCACTCAATGATCAAGGAACAATGAAAAACAAGTCGATATGGCCAATGATTAAATTTATCATTAAATATCAGTGCCATCTATTTTTTACTATTCCAAGTCAAGGAGCCTATTTAAACACAAAACTATAGTTTTACTCAGTGCGTACAGCAAAATCTTTAAATTGATGTTTGTACGACTGTAAAGTGGATACACTCTATCTAAACATAGAAATAAAAATATTGAAAACTTTTGTTTTGATTTTAAATTTCAGGCATCTTACTCACATGAACTAGTAGCAATCGTACGTTTACATTGCATCTAAGCGGCTCATGCAGATAGTATTTGGTGTTTCATTCTCGAACAATTAAATTTAAACAACAGAAAAAAGAATCAATCCAATTTGCTGATAGTGCTGTCTTGAAAAATGTATCGTGTAAAAAGAAATACGAAAAAAGATTGTCTTGAACGAATAAGATGCTCATAATTTCAAACTTCTACGAAGGCTATTTTCTTTTTTCAGGTACGATCAGTGCGGAAATTGAGTAAATTCGCCAAATTATAATACAATCTGAAATTCAAAATTTTTCCTATTAAATCAGTCAGTAAAAAACTGAAAAGAAACTAATGGTGGGCAATGAAATTAGTTGTCGATTTAGAAATTAAATGGCAGAAGGCAATTTAAACAACTGTGCTATGTCGATAATATTAATTATTATGACGCGTAACTTAAATCATATAATCTATAGTTTAAACTATTGATACGTTGGTGGAGACATAAATCAAATCGATTGATTGATATTGAGAAAAAAGAAATCATGATGTCACTGTATTCGGTAAATCGATCAGATACGCTAATTGAAAGAAAAATCAAAACACATGATAAGCTAAAGCTTGATAATAAAAATTACTTAATGAACATGTCTCTGTGTCATTAACAACGACGTCTTCGTGCCCTTTTGCCTGTTAATGTTCGGATCGGCTTGTTTGACATTTACAAATCTAGGAGATAAGAACATTGATGAATCTTGATGAATGCAAAAGTGATTTTATCGAAATCTATTTATATCTGTCTAAATTCTCTGAACCTCATTAACATAGGCTCTTCGTTTTCTCTTAGAGGCGATGTAACGAGTGGCACAATTGTAATTAGGCTATTTGCGTTTTTAACATTTCTTCACGTTCTTAAGTTTGATCAGACTGATTTTCCAGGGGGAAAAGGTGGATTTTGTACTCCAGAGATTTTCTTCAGATCCCTGGATTTTCGCAATCCTCATCATACTCAAAATCCCAATTTCTTTTTCTAGATTGCCTATATTTTTGCAGATGTGCATTTTATCTCCAAGCTCTCTCCCTCTTATTTCATGAAGCTGTGACGATATTTATTCTTTTACAAGTAAAAACATTTTTAGTCATTATAATGAAAGTCGTAAAAACTTGCTCCTCGAGATAACTACTGAAATAAGAAACACGAAATAGGTTCTCTACTTCTTTTTGCTGTATCGATGAAAGAGAAATGAAAAGTAAGAACAATGATATCAACTGGCATAATCTTTCGCATCCCCTCAGCGATAAAATTTCTTTCTATGCATAATTATACATTCAGGCATACTTCATAGAAATATTTTTCCTCGTTTCAAAAGAGAATAGCGGAATGTATAACTAAAAACGACCAGTCATCATTATCGGAAAACTTCATCATTAAGTAACAATCACCGAGAATACGTATCCATAAAGTGCTAATGAAATCGCTGATAGTACCGATGGATAAATCGCGATGTACAAGTATCGTCATCTTCGTTCGTGGAGAACAGTAGCCTTTCCACCATACGTCAGCATTAAACATTTCGGTATCTGTGTTATTGAGTGTTGCGGCAATCAGCAACTACATCTAATAGTAAGTTTTCAGTTGTTGTGAGAAACTTGAAGGGGTATATGAACTAGTTCAAGACTTCATTAAAGAAAAGAATGCTCAATCAGTATTGTGTAGTCTTTATTTTAAAACAATAGAATAAAAAACACTTGCAATGCGTTAAAAAAAACTAATAAAAGCTCGATGAGTAATTCATGTAAATAAAAATAGCCGAAAAAACATGAAATTTAATCGCTCATTTAATAATTCGTAAAAACGAAACGATTATAATTGATCTTTTCTGATAGCAATGCGCAAAATTTCAGCTACTTTTGATTGAATGGTTTAAATTAGAATCGCCTTGTTTTCAAGAATTTTTAATCAATTATTATCGAAATCAATCCTAATGATCGATGAAACTTTGATTTTTTTCTGTTATTTTTTTCTAAAATGGATTAACAATCGAGTTTTATCGAATTGTTACTGATTTTGACCCTGGGCAGAAATATATATTTAGCCTTATAATTGATTCGCCGTTGAACTGGAATGAAGCGATGAATATAGAGAATAAGCCTGATTGTTTTACTCTTAGTTTATATATGAAGGGAAAACGAGTAGCTGTCTAATTCGAGTTCGAATATAAATGGAGAAAAGAAAAAGTTAAACTAAAACTAAGCCTAGGAATAATTAGATTTAGTTTTAGTTTAAATTTCCGACATATGTGACATATGAATACATATATACCCTTTATCCGCACCCACATTTGAGCACTCCTCCATGGTATCCATCACCAACAACCGCATTTGAAGTATCCAGAATACCCCTTCTGCACCCCTTCCGGATGCCATTCATCGACACCCCACACCCATCCCCTGATCGTTTTGGGAATTGACTTGTTATAGTTATTGCGGTGGATGAATGAAAGACTGAGAATTCCAGTCTCATTTGCGTACACATTGTCAACGTGATCACTAACGAAATCTTTCGTGCACTTCATCACAAAAAAGAAAAAAAATATTAGCCTCAATTCAGAGCATTTGATCCTTTTCGAAGAATTTCAGTGACGGTAGAACCGATCAAATTTGTTGCAAAAATTCAAAGCAAACAATGACATCAGTGAAGAAATTCTACTGGCGTCGATTTTGTGGCCAGAAAAGAGAAAACGATAACGAAAAACAAGCACAACCACGATTCAACATTGTATTTTTAGCTTTGATCACCAGTAAAGTAACAAAGTCTGATGTGTTCGTCGTATGGATACAAAGCATTACCCTATTTGCAAGCTGTTATTGCGATAGGCGAGTTCGCACTCGGTATCGTGCGAATCGTTGTATATTTTTCACCAAAGCCTGCCGTTTCTCCGACATCTGTATTTGGAGCAGGGATCTCTAATGGCACCGACATATCATCGCCTCTTATGTCCAGCACTCAAGTGATGGCTGCATTTGCACTTGATTGGATCGCATCGATTGTGCCTACATTTATGGCCGTTTACATTACTATAATCATGTTGATTGCGACATGCAGTGTGTGTGTGGCATGCTTGTGCATAACAAAAGCTATTGCGTGTAAAAATTCTGACACAAAGGGGTCTGGTACTCTTTTCAAAGTCCTTTGTCTAATGTGTTTGAGCAAGCCCAATCATCGATGTGTGTCCCTAACCTGCAACTGTCACTGCTACAAAGCACGACCTTTTCTTCGTTTTCAAGTTCGACTTGGCCTTTCAGCGTTTTTTCTTCTTCTTCGAATTGTTGCCATTATCCTGTATGCGTCAGCTAAGAACGTGAGTGTTTACGGTGCACAAATGGCAGTGTATTGCACTGCCTCTGTCGGACTTTTACTGCTTTCGATGGGCCTTGATTTGTATCAGTATCGAATATGGTGGCATTACAAACTGGATGCACTCTACAAGAAGTGCCGTTGCCTTTGTTGTCGACAACAATTACACCCCAGTCATGAACGTTTTCTTCCGATCCCCTTGCTAGGAAAATTTCGCGATGCAAAAAAATTGGGTGACCGGCCGTGCGAATTCACTGTTTCTGGTGGTTGTCCTAATCGGTCACTGGAACACATTGTATCCTTTCATGCATTTGATTTCAAACCCCTTCGGCGCTTTCAACCTGACAAAGATAAGACGTACATTGGTTTCCATTAAACAACAACAGAAGCCGCGATTGGCATATCACAGGAAGGCTTTCGCAAAAGTATGAAACCACCCCAGATGCTCGGTTTCGGTGTTTACTTTGCTCGCTCGTTCGCCGACACAGAGGGAAAAGCTCGAGCCGCAGGTAAAAGTAATCTTCAGTGAAAAAAGTGCTATCATTTTGTTTTTTAGGTGCCTTCATTGTTGCCGAAATCAATATGGGACATGTACGAATGATTGAGCGCGCACAGATCGACGAAGTGAGAAACACGGATTCATGGTGGAAACAATTTGATACGATTTATTTGAAACATGAGGAAGAGAAACGCGATGAATTTTGTATAAAAGATCCGAGTCAAATATTGAAATGGATCATGGTGATGAATGATGGTCGACTGTAGCGTTATGGGCTCGATCAAGAATTTGTTAACACACATTTTGGTTGTATATAAAGTACTAATCAGCATACTTCCACAAAGAAATAACGTTCAATACATACTGCATCTGATCTCACAACCATGTCTACTAGGATTTATTTTTTTGTTTTGTAGATGCTAGGTGATTTTTCGGAATAAAAGACTGCTTTTTGCAAAAAAAAGAGAAATAACTGCGCCTAATTCTCAATTCATTGGGCCTTAGAGTTTCTTACACATGCCGTAACTGCTTGTTGGAAATCTTGAGGGTGTGGGTGGATATGTGAGATATGAAAAACAGCCGCATCAACATCCATTACCTATACCCATACACCCACACCCTGAAGAAGAAAAAGTTCAAAAAAAAACAAGTCGCTCTCGTTGTTGCCAAGGAGATGATGACGGATAGTGTGAATAATCAAATGGAAAATAAGTGAAAGAAAAAGTGTTTTTCCTTTTTTATTATGTTCCATAATATCTACTGCAACTATGAAAAAAAAGAAAATTAAAAGAAAAAAATGAACCTCCGATTCTCTGGCGAAACGCAGTATAATTATCGATGCAAATAATAACAGAGCAAAAAGTTAAGCAATCTACTATGTTTTCTGGCGAAATACGTCATAAAATCGAGCGTAACTGAATGATGAAAAATGAAAATAAAATTCCATCGATCTATTCGGGCTGGTTGCGTGGCGCCGCACAACGATCAGAATGAATAATTGAAGATAACAAAGAAAATAATAATATGATGACTGAAGCCCTCCAATAAAGATGTTGCAATTGTCATGAGAAATGCATAAGAGAGAAAATGAGAATAATCTAGCGTCATGTGTGTGATGTTATGGGTGCCGATGCCCATGTGAAAACCTCAAGATCGCAAAAGACAGTATACGGCAAAATATGCCGAAAACTGACAATTATAAGCGACGGATGCGTACTATAGGTGTATATTGTCGTATTTCATCGTAAACTATCATTTACGACAGTCTTGCACGATTATTTATCACAGTATACGGCGAAAAAACGATCCTAATTCAAACGTAAACTATTTTGAAGTATAAATAAAAAAATCTGATCTTCGTAACGCTCATCCTGGGTGTTGATGTACTTTTTATTTGTGAATCTAAGTGAGAGTAGGAGCCGGTATGAAATGTCAGTGTTAGAGTCGCCACCGATCTTCGTTTCATCGATCACACCCACAAGAACACTGACACATACCCATGTTGGCGTCCGCACTCGCATTTACATGTATCTTCTTTAATAATGTTCAAACATTGTGGTTGAATATTGCAGTATCGGTGGACAACGAGTTGTTTTTGTTAAGTCTCATTATGATATCATGAGTAAAAATTCCATTCACAATTTTATCTGATCGTTTGTTCATACAAAAGTTACACATGTGTAACTGGTTCTCCTTGAAAACAGCTTTTAATCTTTAATTTTTGTTTTCCTGGAATATCGAGAAAAATTGTTTCTAACAGATGTGTTTTGTTCTCTCAACAACTCAATTTATTTTAATATTTGTTCTCTGTAACTTTATGATTGTTTTAGACTATCCTTGTCGTTCCCTCATATTGATTGCATCTTGTCCTAAGCAGTTATTGTAAAAGAAAAAGAAAAATTTAATTTACTCATCATACATTCCACCGTCAACGTCGATAATTTTAGTAATGATTATTACTTCTTTCAAAAAATATAAATATCGAATATCCTCAGTAGAACAATGAAGAAAAATCAAATAATGATGAATATCGACTTATGCTCAAAATATAGCTACGAAGTTTAGTGATGGCTTTGGTTTGATCAATAATTGAGTATATTTCATATGAATTTATATATGAAATTTGTGGGTTTTTTCTCGAATGATGTTTCCTGTTATTGACTTTGACTGTTACTTTGTAGTATCACGTCGTTGACAACAGTCCGCAATCGTGTTAAAGTATTTAGACAATCTTCGTCTTCTTGATCAGCATGAGGATCTGCCCAGATAAGTAGATAATTTTGAATGTGACTTTGTTTTGGTTGATGTTTATTTGCTGATGCTAATGACGTTGCAAATACGCGTAGTTTTTTGGTGAAAATTTGTTGTCCGGATTTGTTCCTATCCATATGGAATATGAATTCTCACTTGATCGATGATTTGAAATGATGAATGATGGTATATTCTCAACAACAGAAAAAAGATATCGGTTTAAGTTTGAAAGTAAGCTCTTTTTATTTTTAAAACAAACCTATCTTAGAATTTTATGATACATCTTTAACAAACAAACTTTCGCTGAAAAATAGATAATTGAAGAAACAATAATGAAAGCAGTAAATTTATCATTTTTCTGTTATTGTTTGTGACATCACAATCATTAAAGAATTGTATCGGAAAAATAGATTCGCATAAATCGAATGCTTAGCTCAGATACAGCAAGACAAAGAATATTTAAGAATAGCAGATAGTCCCGAAAATCTTCCTCTACAAATTGACCTTGTGGTTCTTATGTATATATGATTATAGTCATATATCAAAAGGTTAAAAGAGAAAAAGTAATACAATACACGTGGATTCGTTATTACACCTCTCCAGTTTGTTTATTTTCTATTCGTTATCTTATTTTTCGTAAGAGACGGGAAAATTTTTATTGAAAGTCACATAATAAGATGAATGTCACGAAAAACGTAGAGCATAATTAAAAAATATGAGCTGATGGGCTCAATTCCGCCTGTACAAAGTGATTTTTCTATGATTTTCTTTGTGACTCTTATTATGCTTTAGTTTCCAAAAAATATTCTGCAAGGATAAGTTTGTCGATCGATGAAACTAATCCTATCGTGCCGCTCTTTGACTGATGCTCAATCAAAACATTCTTAAAATGACCTCAAAATAATTAACATGTCCATTTCTGATGCGTATTTTGAGGGTGAGATGGAGCTAGAATTTTTGACTTTTCTTTAAGTTCTAATAGATACGAGAAATGCTATTTGGTAGTGTTAAAATTGAACGAACATAATGATTTTAATGCTGGTTTTTCACCTCATGTATTTACCCTATACGTGCTGTAAAATAGCTAATATATGCAGTTCAATGTTTTCTCACAACCGTGAGTAGAGCTTTATTAGAATGAGCTGTGGGCAAAACTTCTATTGTATTTTTATTTGTCCGTTCGCTGCCCAAATTAAGAGTTTCAATGCAAAAGCAATCATCGTCAGTAAAAAACATGCTTTAAATAATGTGAAAATGAAGTTTATAAGAAGAGTCTCATCTCTTGGTTCATTGACTAAACAGATGAGGTGTGTCAAGAGTACCAGACGGTTTCCAAAGAGCCAGATAAGTGACAAACAAATAGAATCCTACATAAGCAAATCCGGCAAACATTAAAAGGACACTAAAGGCCAATTGTGCTTGCATTGCTCTGTATTTTGCCACGAAACTACTACCCAGATTGTTATATTCTATTTAAGCGCTTGAAATAATGGCACTGCTGGATGAAACGAACTGATTGGCAATGCCAATCAGAATAAAGGTGAACAGAAGCAAAACCACCTGAGCAATAAGGACTCGTGTAGCCCAAACTCTAGAACGATCCCATCTAGTTACTAAAATAAATTATTTAGCTTACTAAAAGTCCAATTGAAATTATATTAAATGGCCCTCTTCTTTACGGAAAACTTACCTTGTCGGATTGTTAGAATAGCCGCTGTCATGAATGGTATACCACACCGCATACCAGCACCTGTTGCGTTATATGTCGTGAGACCCAACGATATAATTTCAAGAATAATGATGAGCAGTGTCAAAACCAGTTCAATGATCCCATGAATAAGCACAGGCGTACGCCAAAATTTGGATCACCAGCTTCTTTCATAATCTGAGAGAGTATTGATGGTCGGACTCTAAAAGTATATTTTTTACAAAATCTATGAATGTTATCCTTCGTGTAAACATTCTCATCGGTGAACTAGTTGTCATATTTCTCTGCTCGTCAGATGAATCATTCCGTATGAAATATTTTGACATATCGCTCATGCAAATAGCTTTGTAGAACATTTGCGGAACTCTATTCTTTTTTCCACACACGCAAAGAGTTTGGTAGGAAAAAAGAAAGTGATTTTTTGAAACTTCAAACAATTTTACAAAGTTTGGCACCAACATTTCTATTTTTCAGAGACATGACAGTCGTATTAAAGGTAGATTTAACATGTACTTTTTACAAAGACAAAGCTTTGAAATGTAATTATGTTTTAGTTGCCGTTCAAATATGTTTTTCTATCAGTCGTGGGCAACGCTGTTTGCAACTAAGACGTTTTGCTTGTGAAGTTGATTCTAGGAAAATTTTCTTCTGCCTAAATCTATACATGCGCCGTGGTCCTAGCTTAGAGAAATTATTCCAGAATTCAATGGTGCCATATAATTTATAAAATAATCTGACCAAATAATAAAAACAATTTCGTGTTACAGGATGTATCTTTGATAATAATAAATCGATTTACGATGTACAGAAAAGTACACTTGAAAAGTGATATAATGAAAGAAACGACATTATATGTATAGTCTCTATACCAAGAATGCTTTTTAGTTCTAGTCTTGTACATTTTTAGTTCAGAATATGAGAATTTCTAAAGTAATTTTACTTACCCATGCTTCCATTGGGATTGGCGCTATTTGTGAAACACCGTCTGGGTTCAGTGAGTAACTTCAAGTAGAAGTCGTATGTGCGAGTGACGCGCCCACCATACTACTGTCAACGAACACTGGAGTTTGACTTGAGCGAATACCAGGTGGAACAGGAACATAAGTTTTGCATGATGGGCACTGAACACATGATGTGATATGAACTAAAATCAGCAATATCTCGATCTACTTTGAGTTTTCAAATTGTGAAATGTGAGTGAAAAGTTAAGTAAAAATCGCCTGCAATATTTTTTCTTTATTATTGATTATGCATTTGGGACATTGTAAAAGAGATCTATTTGCAGAAATGAGTCGAATTCAAAGTGTCTATTGACGTTCGTTCCTAACATTCGACTGATATCTGAACTTATTAAGAAGATTTAGATGAATCTAGTTCACCCTACCTGTGCTAAAAATAATACTCTACGTATCTCTGTTTCATCAGAAAGTCATTTGATGACATTGAATGCATGATAGCTATCACCTGCTTTGTCAGTATCTCAAAATTAAATTATTTGTTTTCCACAATACAGAAGTAACAAGATTTACGGTGCCTTTTTGCTTTGATATATTATAAATTCACTACTATAGAACTCTGTCTAGATCAAGTTAAAGAGAAAAGCTCTGCTTTATTACTATCTGTCAATGCTGTAAAGACATCGATTTGTTGTATCTTACCAGTAGCCATGTGATGTGAGATAGAAAGAAGATTCGAATATCGTCGCGAAGAAGTTAATCTAGAACAGAACGCATATTTTTCTCATGGTACTCTGATCATCTTTCTAGCTTTATTATCTTGCACTCTTCAACAAAAATGTTGCAATTTCAATTCTATCAATGGATGGTAATCATTCTTTCTGAGAAATTATAAAATAATGTATATCTCAATTTGCCATAAAAGCAAGAGTCAGACAAGTGCGACTTTATTTAATACGCTTTCTTTAATTTTCTAAAAATATCTAATCATCAAATTCTCAGAATTCTGTTGCTTCCTGGAAATTCCCAACAAACTCACAGCATCTACTCACTACATCAATTAGGTTAGTGTTGAGTGATAAGAGGTCTCGCAGAAAAAAGGAAACAGCAGAGCTGTCTATAGCGAGTAATTGAAATAGAACGAGTGAATATGTTATTATAAACTATAATTAATGCCAAGAAATTTTTTCAAATGCATATTACTATTGAAAATGAATCTACTAATGCTTGATAGTGTAACTCAAAGGATGTTAGTGAGAAAAAAAATCTCATTTTCTGATGGCTTCTTTCTCGGAAAAATAGTTTCATTTCTCTTTTTATTTTGCTCATAGATACTTGTATTTCAAGGAAAATGTAAGTTTAAATGAATTCTCTATGAAACAAGACTCAATTAAAAATTGACCAGCCACAGTATTGACTATTTATGATAGTTATAGAAAAATCTTATTCCTCTGTACAGAAACCCTCTAGAAACAAAGAATATGGACATCATGTTCATACTAAAATAAAATGTGTCGCATTTGTTATACTCGTTGATACCACGTGAGACACATTAAACTATGGGTGTGGGTGTGTGGGTGTGTGGATTTGACTGTATTTTTAACTCGACCACACCCACACTCACACCCTATGGAGTACACTCTTCATCTTGCAGAATATTTTTAAGAGCCGAATAATCAAGTGTATTCTTTTGCTTTAGAATTTTTATTCAAAGAAGACAGGATGATTGGTGTTCCGGAATATGAACAACGAGAACTTTGGCGGCAGAAGTTTCCAACTGGAATTGCTATTCTTTTGTCTATCTTTCAAATGATGCTCACATTGAGCGTTGTTGGTTGTGAAATTGTAGGTGAGTTTTTTGAATTTCCAATGATGAATGCTTTCGTCGGATTTTGGGCATTCCCATTTTTTACGTGCGCATGGATATCGCTTTCAGGAGCAGGTATGCATTTATATTTATTACGGAAAAATTAATTTCTTAGTTTTTGTTGACGATTTCTTCTAGGATGCTGTTGTCGAACTCGTTGTTGCGGAATAGCAGCTCTAGTTTTTCAGTGTTTAGCAATTCCTATAGCCTTGTGCGTAGTCGGCTTGGATTTTTATTTCTTAAATAACCCAACTCAATGCTTTTTCTCATCTGATTGCTCGGCGTACTTTGGCTATTTTATGACCAATTATAATTACCTAACAGATATTTCAAATTTGCATGCAATCAAAGTTGCGCTAGTCAGAGGTCAATTGGCTGCTGGTGCTTTAATGTTTGTTTCGTGTGTGATCTTCATCGTTCTGTATGCTGTGACGAGTCATCGAGTACAAAGACGTATCCATGTACAACATGGTCCACCTGCACCAGCCATGGTTATTACTGCATCAAATCAGTATCCATCTACAATTATAAATCCAACCTATGAACATCCTCTAAATGATGTTCCTGTGATTCAGTATCCCAACAATCCAACTGCTCTAATGAACACAATCATCTGTCCTAATTGCCAAACACAATTTCAAGTATCTGTTTAGCACCAATAATTCCATGAACCATATCCATACGAAACTTTAATTTTTCTTTTATATTTTCACACTCGCATCAACATGATTTGCTTTAATAAATCAAATGATTCAGACAATGTATAACTTTCAGTTTAAGCGCTTTAGATTTTCAAAATTTGTATGAAGCTAGCTTCTTTTTTTTGAAGATTTCTCAGATTTTATGAGAATCTTCGACTGTTTCAGTAACCCATCGCCTCCTAGTTTATTTTTTTCGTACATTCTGTCATCCGTATTGTTAATGCGGTCCTATTGGAATAGGAAAATCTTGAACAGAAAATATTTTCACTCATGGTAAGTTGCCGACTTTCGAATGCATCAAGATGTGCCCTTTTGCATATTGGTCAAATACTGATTGTAAAACAATCGAAGCATTTGCTTTGAAAGTCAATAAACCTATTTTGCTATTGTCTTCTATAATATATCGTGAGAACAGATGCAGGAAATGACAAANGATATATATAATACATTATTTGATTCTATCTAAAATATCAACTATTAGAAGAATCATTATTCGTTTTAATCTTAATAATTATATGAAACTAACATTGCCGAATTAACTAAACATCGCAGGGGGTATCCGCGATACTTCAAATGCGAGTGTGGGCGATGGATACCGTAGAGGCGTGCTCAAATATGGGTGCGGATGAAGAGCGTATACGTATTCATATGTCGGAAAGTTAAACTAAAACTCAATCTATTCCTAGATTTAGTTTTAGTTTAACTTTTTTTTCTCCATTTATATTCGAACTCGAATTAGACAGCTACTCTTTTTAGGCTATTAAGAACATATATCCGAAATAAATTATTCACATTATATCTAAAATAAAATCTTCGACACTTTTGTATTGATCAACTTTCCTCAGTTCTAATTTGATTGATGGTATAGATAAAACCATTTTTGAACGTCATAGAAGATATCAGTGCAATCTTTTAGTTTCGGTTCAAATTTTTTTCTCTTGTACTCACATTTGACTGACAGATTCACCAAATAAGAAAATCATATCATTTAACTCAAATAGAAATGATCCTTATTATATTTGATAGAATGTGTAATTTCATACATATTCATAAATGAATCTTCAAAGAATAGATGAATCTCTAAATCAAATCATTTTCTTACACTGCCATTGAATATTTACTTTTAGTTTTGATGATCATATAAAGGAAGGCAAAATTTTCTTTTTCTTTCTTACTTGCATTAGTTTTGACCAATGATTTTTAGTTTCTTTTAATAGCTTCTGAATTTAATCTAATCATTGATTATATTCATATCTGTTTGCTTTGTATCTTATGGCATTTGATATTTCTTTCTGGCAAGTCACTACTGTTTTTCATCAACAACGCTTATGATAAAAGCACAGTTAACGTACAGCAGAAACCAATTAAATTTTGTTTTGACTGTTTTTACTAGCGTAGTTCATTTATTTATTTTCATATTATATATAGAAAAACACTATCAATCGGAATTTATGCTATAGTGCACTTATCTTGAACAAGAATTCAATATTAGACAATCAAAGGTATTGTAGAAAAAGAGCAACCCTATTTATTTTCTACAATCTATTGTGTGTGCACACAAGGGAGCCTTTTCACGGATGTCTCCATCTGGCTTTCAATTGTTTTTCTTTTGTCTATAAATACTATCTAATGTTCTTATAAAAAAAAAATCTCAACGAATTATATTGGGTTCCTGTGTCTCCGCTATTTTATCTTGAATTTTGCGGATGTAAAGACCACAACTAGAATCATGTTCGGCAATGATTTCAGCAATTTTGTATGAAAATCTCTTCGACACATGCGAATATTTTCATTGAAAATTTCAATACAAACGAAATTTTATTCAATATTTTTATTAGAATATTCTATCCTATCTATAGACAAAAAGAAACAAATGCAAATCGAAATGAGACATCTAAAGAAGTTCTTTCATGAGTAAAATTTCTTTTTCATTCGTATTTTCTAGTATTAATACTGACATACATATCAAACGATATTCAAGTAATTAACACATTGTAATGTCAATAGGACTTTATCTGCTCAAGATAAGATAAAGACAGCTTCTTCTTTTTCTATTAATGAAATATTAAAAAATAGCAAATTTGATTTTTCTTTGATGTTTTGCGATTGTATATATATATATATATATATATGTGGTATATATCTATTATAGATAATATCAATTTTCTATTATATATCTTGTGGGTTTTCCTTTAGTATTATTATTTGTTGATCTATTAACACGTAAGTACTCCGCATTATAATCTACTACGTATATATTCAGTAAGATCACTCTTCTATTCGATGTAAAAACTGATTACTAAAAGTAGGCACATTTTCTTTTGTTGTCAACATAAATACGGCAAATGTTTACTTTATTCTAAAACATAAAATCTATTTTTACATATCGTTTTATACAAAATATCGATGGCCTTAAAAATAGATCTGTAAGTTTTTCTTCTTGGGTCGGCTATCGCTATGATCGTTAAGCATTATTTTTCTTTTTTCTCCATCTTGTGAATGTAATTTCTTGTTTCAGGAGCATCGATCATAAAATGCTGTTTATCTCATACTTCCTTGCTATAGATAATACGTTAAGAGATAAATAAAGTATGCGAGTAAAAAAGAACCACTAAAGAAGAAAATTTAATTAGCATCCGTTTTCCGAAAAGAAAATCTTTCCTTTCTTTATTGATTAATACAAATGATTTTTATCTGTTTCGTGGTACGTCATCAGATCTCGTTATAGAC
This sequence comes from Rotaria socialis, assembly GCA_905331475.1. NCBI lineage: Eukaryota > Metazoa > Rotifera > Eurotatoria > Philodinida > Philodinidae > Rotaria > Rotaria socialis. Next base: position 65,597 of record CAJNYU010002756.1, read on the forward strand.
GAACCGTTCTGCAGTCAAAGTTTTTGACATTTATAGCGAAAAATAAGAAAAAAATATCGAGTGTTGATACTCTCGTCGCTTTATGTCAGAAACTATGCATAAGTTTCTGTTGTTTGTCTTTGTTGCATTTCGAACTAAAAACAAATAGTACAAGAAGAAAACTATAAACACAAAACATATATTGTTACTTCTTTACAATCGAATATAGAACGAGCATAGGAAAACTGACGTTGTTGTCGTAGTATTTTGTGTGCTTGTTGACATGAGCTGATGATCACATTCGAAAGATAGATATTTCAGACAGGCAACGAGGAGAGAACGGAAGAAAGCGATTAGATGAAGACGGAAAAAAAACTGAGAAAAGAAGAGAGCATTTGCTAGTGCCACTCCGATTAATCTGACAATAATACAGTAATATCTAGAGAGATGATCATGTCTCGTTTGACATCATCTTTCAAAGCGAGAGAGAGCATGTGTCTGTGTTGTTACTGATAGTTATACATTTATACATCTCGGTGCGTTAGACTATTCTGTTTTGGCCTATTCAAATATATTATCGTATAAATATAAGACAACAAAAAACAAAAAGAGACATGTTTATTCATCTATGTACAAAGACACAAGCCAAAACATTATCTCCATCTTTTAACATAAAACAGTCGGTAGGACAATTATAGACAATCAGCAATAAACATAGTAATACAATCTTAGTAACTAGTGTTATCATGTTGAAAAGATATTTATGTCTTACTACTAAGTAAAATAGACTCTTCTCGTCATGTCACCTTCGATTAGACGAATATATATATAAGCGAATTTCAATTATACGAAGCATGATGACATATTAATACACAGGAAATCATCATCACTCATCTTCATTGATATGATCTTGCAAATAAGTAAATATGCACACTATACAAAATACTTTAAAGTTTTTTTTCCTCTTTCTTCTTTATTGATTTTGTTGGTTTGTTTTGGTTCTAGATAGAGCATTTTATATTAGTCGAGTTGCCGATTGACAAACGTCAAACAAACATTAAAAAACAACACAAACCCTTGAACAGTAATGTTCTTATTCAAACCATCATGTCCATGACTAATTACATGAATTTCACTGAAACATTAACAACCATGCTTCAAAATGAATCAACATCAGCATCAACATCAATCAATGAATCATCATCCTTGGATGATCTTTGCAAAAATTTTCATGTTTGTACATTCTGCTTATAATTTATTGCGTCTAGATATAATATTTTCTATATTTTAGCTAATCGTTTTTCTATGTATTATATTTGTATTAATCGTTTCGGCTAATATATCTGTTATTCTTCAATTAACTTGTTCGAAAAAACGTCGTAGTCGAATGAGTTTTTTCCTATTAAATCTTGCTTATGCGGGTAAGTTTAAGTGTTCTGATGATGATGATGATGATGATGATTATTATTATTATTATTACAAACAATAATATTAGTTCTGGAGATAGTTCGTCTGTACGTACGTATCCGAACGATATTTTTTCGATTAGTAGCACTTGACTTATTCAATCATGAGATTACAGTAGGATACTGCTATACTACGCATAAATCTATCGAATATAAAATTACGGAAAATGTTACGATGAAAAACGAGTGCAACCAATAAACTGTTCTATTTTCTTAGAGATACTACTTATAATGCATCAGAGCTAATTGCATTTTAACGATTATTCAGATGAGTGCGTCGTTAACATACGTGACGGCTAGCGCGCATGTACTTCGTTCATAGGGAGAAAAACTCGATCGATGCCAGCAGTAAGAGTTATTGAAGAGAAAACAAACAAACAAACAAACAAACAAACATTCAATGAAGATTTTTCGTTTTTCATGAAACAAAAAAACTGATTTTTCTTTCTTTATTTAGATTTATTTGTTGGCATTATTATTGTCACTCGTGATATTATTGAAAAAAGTTGTATACCATTTATGCTTGGAACTATTGGATGTCGATTGATTAGTTTTATACAAGTTCGTATTTATCCTTCACATTTATAAGGACAATAAGTTAATATGATTCATTCGATTAAGAAGATTTGTTTTTCTTATCAAACGGTTTGATAATATGAAAATCTCTTGATTTTATTCGGAAAAATGTCGATAAATTTTTTTCCGGATAAAACCGTAGTCAACGATGATATTTAGGCAATTATACGAATCTAAGACTAAAAATGGTAATAGCTAGAAGAAGAAGAAGAAGAAAAAAAAGAAACAAATAGATTTACATATCGTTAGAACGAGAAAATCAATCCTTTTATCTCTAAGAACGTGCGCTAATTTGTTTTTCTTCTTATTATTAATAGGGTACAATTTCATATAATTCAAGGTACGAATTTAGAATTATGAAATACATAAATATCTACGAATTCTATTTCTATTTAGTTATGTACTTGTTTGTGTGTCAATCGATCGTCTCTATGCAATTGTTCGACCTATGGATATACGAACAGCATCGTCAGGTATATATTTATAATGATCATTGAATTTTATTGATCTTCGTTTTTTAGCATTTCGATATTCGTTGATTATCGGTAAGTTGAAAAAAGAAACTATGCGTTTAATAATTAATAAATATATTCCATTATTAAAAAAAAAGCATCGTGGGTTATTTCAATGACATTTGCTTCTGCTCAATTATATTTGCGAGACACTGAAAATATAAGCGGAATGCCCATATGTGGCAATCGACAAGATGTTCAAAATTGGAATGTGAGTCGTTTTTTCTTCTTCGCAATAATGAATTGAATTTATTTTTAGGCATATGTATATTTTCTTTTTCTTTCTCTGTATCTTGTTCCATTGATTGTTATGACTGTTTCGTACATTATTATCATTGTAATAATATGGCAAAAAGGTTCACTTAAAATAAAAGATGAATCCCCACATGAACAACGTGAAAAATCGAAAATTCGTCGACTTATTACACCAAAAACATTGAATGCCAATGGTAAAGTTTTATTTTTTTGCTTTTAACAAGAAAAATAATAATAACTTAGGTGATCATCAAATTGAAACAAATATTCGTAATGTACGATCGTTGGGCGTGATACCAAGAGCAAAAATAAAAACTGTTAAAATGACATTAGTCATTGTTATTGGTAAGTTTACCAATAGAGTGCAACATCTACTATTTTTTGCCATACAAATTAAAGACATTTTTGAGCTTTTGTAAATCTTGCGCTACATTTCGATAGTGGTTTAGTATATAAAATTATGAAAATAACCAATCAATGAAGGAAACCAAGTTAATAAGATGACACTGAATGCCACAAACAAATTGTTTTTTCTTCTTCTTTTGTTATATTATTAGCTTTTACTGCTTGTTGGTCACCCTACTTTCTTCTAATGATCATGAATTCGCTCAATTTAATCCAAAATTATCTTCTCATTCGTGTTACATCATCTTTATGCTATATGAATTCCTTAGCTAATCCGCTTATTTATTGGCTTTTTGTTACGAATTTTTGTCTTCGATGCAGGTATGTTTCCTACTTATTCCTGCGATGATTCTATTCATCATAATTAATAGATAGAATCTTATATTGATAAAAATGATAATTTTTTTTCAGTGACAAACGAACAACAACCATGTCTATTACCTAGTATCATATAAGGCAAAAAAATAACAAACAGTTTTTCGATATGATTGTTTTTCATGCATGTTGCTTTTTCCTAAAGAATGGTAATGATTTTGATCACATAAACAAGCTAAACCAGAAGAAAAAATAAAATAAAAAAAGACTCGAATGACTGGATCGTATTTTTGCATGATGAACATAATTGTAAATGAGTGCGAGTGCTATGCATGTCTTCGTGACATTTCTCTATTCAATTAAAAGATATATTAACTATATAAGATTTTGAATAGTGAAATGCTTGGTGACCGTTCAATTCGTCGCATGATCAATTCGTCGCACGACAATTCGTTGCGATCAGGTCGCCGCATATATAGGAGAAGATACATTAATTGAATTAAGATATTTAGTGTAGAATGTTATTTAATTAATCACTCTAACAAATGTTTTTCTTCAGAGAAGAATGGCTCGTTCTTGATAATACTTTCTTTTTTAATAATAGAGATCTGAATTTATAGGTTTTTTAAAATAAAATAAACTTGAATTTAAATGACAAAAACTCAATGGAATTGAATTAAAAATGAATTAAATTTTTTCTAGTATGAAAATTAAAGTTATATAGAAATAATGTTTTTTAAACAATAACTCGTAATGATGAAAATTAGTTATCGTTATTTGGAAAAAATATGACTTAAGCAGTAACACATAAGAAAAATAAGAAAATCTAGTATTTGAGTCACACATGTGTTGATAAAAATCAAAATTCTTCAACAAATCATACACGATTCCAGAAATAATCGACAACATTTATTTCTTAACACAATTTGTAGACGAAAAACTACTTCTATTTGTAGAAAATGTAAAAAAAATAATGTGAAATGCTCTCAATGAAGTCTACACCAACCTTGATCATCTTTTCTTAAAATTCTTTCCAATTTAAATTTCAACAATTTTAACTTTAATTTTTAACTTTCAATTCTAATTCTTATGAGGGTTTAAAAATTTATTCCTCCATCCAATAATTCTTTTAAATTTCAATCTTCGGAGCATAAATGTGAAGCCTATTTTGAAAATGTTTCAACCACTTTATCCACTAACCGAACATCTTTACGTATCACAGAAAACCGGCCCAGACAGTACTGAACGAATTATATACTTAAAAAAAAGTGAAATTTGTTTTCGTTGATTTCTTTTTTTAGGTGAAGGTTTCATCAGAATTTATCTCCTTAAAGGACTGGAATCCTATTTATCATCAGACTATTTGTATTTTAAGAAAAAATTCTTTAAGAAATCTTTTCAGAAGTAAATTATTGCTGTTTTCGAAGCTCATCTTATATTCCTCGTATATATCTAATAATTCAATAGCAGCGTATACAATTTACATGATTAATTAAGTAACATTCTACACTAAATATCTTAATTCAATTAATGTATCCTCTCCTATATACGCAACGAACCGGTCGCAACGAATTGTCGCGCGACGAATTGTCTTGCGACGAATTGTACTGGTGCCGAAATGTTTATACATTTATTCTATTTGATTTTGTCATTTCTTATTATATTAAAGAAAGAAAAAAAGAAAAACAATGCTTGCTTTTTGTATTTAGAGAGAATTATGATTGTAATAAACTACTAAGAACAAAATTAACAGCAAACAGCGAAAATATAGCGATATGTTCTTTATCAGAAGCTCGATACAGTATTGGTAGCGCACGACAACAACGTCGACGTTCAAGTGATTATCATCGTGCACATCATCCACGTACACCAACAATGTCGGTACATGTACCTCGTCCATCCTATTATCGAACACCGCCATCACCCTATGTTCGAGCAAGTAAACGAATGGTTCAACATCAAAATTCACAAGCACCACTTCTCTATGGTTATCAATGTCCTCATTGAAAAGGAACAATTGATTCGTTTTTCTTTTTTTACAATTCTCTCACGCTCTCTTTTTTCTTCTTCTAATTTGCCTTTATTCTGTGTCATTTCATACATATAAAAAACAAAACAAAAAATGATAATGTCTATATGTTATCTTAGTTGATCGCTGATCTGGCACGTGTGTCTGTCAATTGGGATTGCACTGATAATTGTAAATAGTAATGATAGGAAAAAGAAATGAAGCATTGCCCATATTTCATCATTCTCCAGAATGTCGAAACCAACAATGTGACTGATTTTTACAAGAGATATAATCGTCTACTGTTAGATTCTTGTAAGCCAGTCCATCGTCTTCATATGTGTAAACAATGTTATCAGTGAACTAGTTTTGTTTGAGTTAATCTAGCATAAACGTTGCTATTTTCTATCTTGACAAACCATAGTACCCACTCCACTCGTTGACGATAAAATAATAATTGATCTTTCATGTGCTTCATAAACTAGAGACTTCAGCTAAGTCTTTTCCTATGTCTCATCTGATATATTGCTTTGGCATTCCGAGTAATTAGTCTCTCTCTCTCTCTCTGTCATTTATTTTACCGATAGACAAAAGAGATCGCTTGGATCCTATAGGCCTATTAGTAATCTCTTATTACTCCTGTTTATTTGTATTTCCATATCTATGCGACTAGAGATATTGTGAACCTTGCAGCGATAATTATCTCTTTTATTTCCTTCCTTCTAGAGTTCTGTTGATCTCAACAATAATAAGATGAAAATATATGAATCTATAGGTTATTTCTAGTCAGGATTTTAATCATATCAGGAGATGTCGAAAACTGAAGAAACTTTACGCAATTGTGGTCGTTGGATATGTCATTCGTTTGATATATTAAAAGCAATTATAATACGAATCATATTTGCACTTCATGCGACAATTGCAATCATGCGTATTGTTATTGCGAAAGGTGATTATTGGTATCTACTGAATATGTGCGGAGTGAATTTTCTTCTTATTGAACTTGTTATAACTGTTGTTACACGAAAAGGTTTGTCGATTGAAGTAAAATAAAAAATCGTTCAAGTGAAATAGTTTGTTTTGCTTTTTTTAGGAAAAGAGCCTAAATGGTAAATAATCAATTTGAAAACATCGATAGATAAATAATTGAATAATTCTAGGTTTTCTCCATGCTTTTTTCTCTATATATGTACAATGATACCGCCAATATGGTTTCTTGAAATTCATCGAATCAATGTTAAACTTGGCGTTGACTTAATCAATCAGACCGAAGTTGAGGAATTACAAAAAATTATTGGAAGAGATTTTGTATCGGGAACCAGTCTCATCAACAAAAAGGTTTGCTTTGTTTCATTAAAAGTTATTTATCCATGGAACAAAAAAATTAATTTTTATATTAAACTAAAATAAAACCTATATTCTATAGGATTTAGTTCTGAAAAAGGTGAGGTGATCAAAATAATCATTGCATGATGCATCATGATATTCATATATGCATATATATCTATATAAGTTATATATTATTTAATAAAGTATCACTATAACAGAAAATATTGGCCAAATAAGATCATCTGATTATACAAGTGCTATAGTTATACATTGCGAAAAATAATTTGAGCTCTTAGTTTTTCGCTTTTTTTGAACAGATCATACGATAAGATAATAGTTCTAATAAATTCGATGAATGGAGGTGATTTTGAACAGATAAATTCATTATTATCATTTCACAGTCTTCTTAACCTAATGCTTGACATATATATCTTGATCTTCTTTGTTTTCTGCTATTATTGTCAAGGTCTCACGCGCTTAAATGCGTGTGAAATGTTATTTTCACCCTACTATCTGCTCGCTATTTTTTCTTCCGTCACTTGAGTATTACAGTACATCGCCTTCTTTTCTACTACAAAAGAAAAACTGAACGAGAAATATTGCTATTTATGAACGTTTGCTTTTGTTATTGAAAAATTCAGGAATCTGGAGAAGAAAAGATGATTTTATGTTTACATGTTAATCAATCTATTTATCGTCTCGGATATCTTAGCAGTTAATTGTCTATGCTCGTATGAAACTTACGAAATGACATGGATTATTTGTTGTTGATGTAAAGGTTATGTTTTGTGACGAGCAGATGATTAATTGCGTACCAATACAACTAAGAATACCTCAATGAAAAAAAGAAGAAGTCTTTCGATTGACAAGACTTTTTCTAGAGAACATCATATGACCTAGATATTTTTAGTCTATCAAAATAAAATAAAAGCAATTTGATTTAAAAGAAAGGGTTGGCGGGGGGGGGGGCGCAGACACTTCGAGCAGCTCTGAAAAATCCAAATGTCTGAAGCCCGTTGAACAATCTGTTGCATGTGCATGAAAAAAAACAAAAATATTCGGTTCTTGGCATGTTTTAGAGACTAATGATGCTCACTATTGAAGATTGGGTTGTGGCTATTGAAGTAACATTTTTAATGATTATTATTGTTGGTCGTTGGTTATTACCAAAAGGAAAAATTAGTCGTTCTGCTCTCTCTCAACTTTTACTTGTTTATCTATCGTTAGCATCGGATATGATCGATTTATTATCAATATTTCAAGAATATGAAGTTATAAAAAATAGTAAAATGATCTATTCAACATTGTCGGTTTTTTCTTGGTCAACATTTCAATTTAGTCTAAGTCTTGTTGCATCACGCGGTCGAACATTCCGCGTAGAACCAGACCACCGCTGTCAAAATATTCAACAGCAATCTCGACGTTCAAATCCACAACGCATTAAAACTACCTATCAAAAATTAGCCAGCAGTGAACTACCATCTATATTTATTACAATATTAATGCAAGATTTACCATTTGTTGTCATTCGTTTAATTGCTGTTATTCATTTTAAAGTAAATTCGTATACGACAATATTTTTCACTTGCAAAAATCTTATTATTTTATTTTTACAATTCTATCGTCTATGGTCAATTTGTATTGAACATATTGATCAAGATGAACAAATTGATTTCGATAAACGTTCAGCAAAACATCGATTACCATCTGTGAAAAAAATGACGACTACTACTACTATTCCATTGATGGCAGCATGATATATCGCATGAATAAGACAGCATGAAACTATCTAATCGCATATATATCCATGCAAATTTCTTATTTTTGTAAATATGCATTTCCTATTGTATTTAGATAAAAGAATGGGGCCTTGAAGATGCGATGCTTGTTGAAATTTCTTTTATGTTCGTTATTATTCTTGGCCGATGGTTATTGCCAAAAGGAAATATTTCTCATAGTGCGTTATCTCAGTTATTACTTGTGTATTTGTCACTCGCTTCGGATATACTCGATTTATTAACATTATTCAGTGAACAAGAAATTTATCTAAGTTCATCAATGGTTCATATTATTCTTATTGTTTTCTCTTTATGTATGTTTCAATTTACACTTAATCTGACAGCAACTCGTGGCCGTTCGTTTTACGCAGAATTCGATAATACAGGCATAGAAATACATCAATCGGCACCCCACTCAAAACCGATACCAAAATCGACACTAAAAAAACATAAACTTTTAGATAAATCCATACTACCAATAATATCTTCATCAACCGTTCGACCACTGGCAGCAACCACCATGAATTTAGCTCCACATATGAAATCACGTGCATCATCCGTGTGCATTATTACTCCACCTGATACAATCTTCGACAATGCTGATATAACTAGCGATCATGAAATGAAAGTTAATCAAAGTGCCACCACCAGTACGTATATTTAAACTTTTCGAACGATAGATCGATATAAAACAGGCTGACATGTCTGTTTGTTCGAAGTAACAATTTCAAATGTTGAGTGTCTATTAGCAGCTTAGATTTCTTTTCGATGAGAAAAGTCATAAATCCAAATCTTGAGTATAAGATATTGTAAATTTAATATTTTTTATTATATTTAACCTATTCTCTAAGTAAACAAAATAATATTATTGAAGATCTCTTTATTTTTGTTAAGTTCAAGTTCCGGAAGCTACAATTCATGAAGTTGATCTACTAAAAAATGTTTCCTATCCATCTATGATTCATCGTCAATCAGTAAGTTCTCTTAATTCATTACATTTATCATTATGGAATACATCACGTTCTAAATACGAATCACGTAAATCACTGGCAGACAGTATGCGAACCTTCGTTCGTAAACGATCATCGAAATTTCTTCGTTCCGAAATATGGTCAATACTTGTTACATTATCATTACAAGATGGTCCGTTTTTTGCTGTTCGTCTTGTTGCTATTATTGTCTATCGTGTACGTTCGTTTTTAACCTATTTCTTCACGTTTAAAAACCTTCTGATTCTTGTCTTTCAATTATACCGTATTGTTTCAATATGCTTAGAGAAAGATGAACACGAAAAAGAATTCGAAGAAAAAGTCAACACAATCACACGCATGAGTATGACCGCAACACAACTCGGAATACCACTTTTCAAAAAAATTTAGTTCAATTTTGTGTGCCTTGTAATCATATTCGAGAAAATTTTTAATAAATAAACATCTTGATTGCATTTTCTAATTTCTATTGATATCATAATTGATGTTGAATAACTTCAAATAAAAAAACAATTAAAACAATTACACAGCTGTTTTTACACGCATTTTACCGCAGCAAAATAACAGAGTTCTACGTTTTGGCAGAATTTGACTCGTTAGATATTTTAAAAGCTCTCATCTGGTTGAGCAAAAATTTTGTCTTCTGAGTACGGATTCATGTTTCATTCTCTGCTATTTAACGCTAACATGAATGTACATTTTCATGGCAAACAAAACAATGTACCTGGCCTTTGCATGCGACATACTCTGAGAGTGCATTCTGAGTGAGCAATGGGATACTCTAATTGAAATAGATGGTATATTTTCGCACCACCCAGGTCGACTAATTCGACGATGAATTCTATCGGATCCTATAACATCCTACTAACCGAGAAAATTCAATTGGATTCTGGGCTTCGGAACTATTGATGAATCCGACGGGAGAATTTAAAAAAATTATCAAAATTCTATTTAGTGCGAAAAAAGCTTTTTAGAGGTTGACCATAGCAGACTTTTTTGGCGTATCGGATATGTAGCGAATTTCGATCCTATGGATCGGAATTTCGGTTCGAAACCCAGAATCCGTCGATTCTCGTGAGTTTTCATACAAGATCCGACGTAACCCATTATCAGATCCGATTAGATTCAGCTGTAGGAATGAACGACCTGGACTGTCAAAATAGGTAAGAGATAAAAATCTGAAATGACGTTAATGATAGAAAAAGAATTGAAATTCGGAAATTGATGGCTAATCGGAACAGAAAGTCTTAAAAAATCTGCCATTTAAACAGATCTTTTTTTTCACGAAAACTAGATAGTTTCGTTCAGTTTTTCAGGCTCTCTGTTATCCAATAGTTTGCTTATAGACTTCTTATCTCACTCGTTGTGAAATAGCACAATTAACTGTGACCAATAGAAATTGAGTTTCGGTACTCTGTTTTATTGATGAATGATTTATATTTTGTCCAAAATGTGGAGTGAAAAATGCTACATCGATTGATGTATGATTCGCATTCTTTAAAGAAAATCGCTGGATCAAAAAATGCAAATTATTGAAAATGTCTTAAAATTATGTACACCACTTTATATTTATAGTGATTTGTTTTTTTTCGGAATGAAAAGTTTACTCGTTAAAATTTGAAAAGTTAATAATTTTCTTCAAGCTATAGAAACAATCGATATTTGATCCTTTTCAGCACTTTGTTTTTTTCAAAAATTCAAACAAATTATAGGAGAACAGTTATCATTCAAAAGACCAATATGCTCAACGTTTAAAAATTTTGATTAATAGGATAAATAATAGATGAAGTTATAAAAAATCTTCTCGACGTTTTCGGTGTATAGGTCACGGTATACATGTTTATCAAAGGAAGGTCGAGAAAATTACACATTGACACCCGCCAAGTTCGTCGCTTCATTTAGCTAATGCTTTACTCGACTTTGAAAATGAGATATTCATGAGTGGTTTTTAAAAAGTAGCAACATTTTAGGTAGAATTTAGTTTCAATGCAAAATTTGATGAAAGCTTGTTTGCCATGATGAATATTCTCATTATATGTGCATTGTGCGTAGAACAATATTGTTTTATTTTTCTTATCTGCAAGTTAAAAGAGTACTAAAAGGGTGATGCACTGTTTTATCATGGAAATGTTTTTAATATAGAAGATTAAGAATATTTCCATGATTTATGCTAACTAAACTCAGAGGATGTATCATGTCCTTGATATTTGAAAATTTACTTATATTAAAATAAATATGAACTCAATTCACCGAAAATGAT